>VBSM01003151.1:4690116-4708549 GCA_008086735.1 Cheirogaleus medius | reverse complement strand
CCTCCCAGAGTGCTAGGATTACAGGCATGAGCCACCGCGCCCGGCCCTATAAAACATTTTTATTGTAAAAGTAATAGACATTTACTGTGGATAACTAAAAAAAATTCATACAAGAAAAAATGACCATAATCTCACCAGTAGTATTTTATATTAGCGTATAATATAAATCTTTTTGTAAAAATCTCTTTTTCTATAAATCTCTAAATCTTTTTCTCCCTTTAATTTTGAATGAACATTTGTCATAGAGAAATTTTATGTTAATATTTTAAAAACTCATGTTTAGGCTGATGCTGCATTTTTAAGAACAATGGTAAGGAAAAGAGATGAAACGTTAGGTTCCAGAGTATTCTACCCCAAAAGAACAAAGTTAGTGTTCGTATGAGTACATATTTCCATTAATTGTGATATAACGAGAACTTATATCAGTATTCCTGTCTTTTATAATACTTTCCCAATGTTTAACCCACTAAAAATCATTACAGAATTTTTAAATACCATAAAGAATACAAATGAAAAAGTAGACATGTAAACAAAACTAAGAGATTATAATCTGAAATAATTTAATTCCTCTTACTCTATTTTCAGTTGTTCCAAATTAAAACGGAAGCTGATTTTAAAACAAACACTATGCAATATAATCTTTACAATACCTCATGAAAATCAGAAAGACCTGATTTGAACCCACCTTTGTTTTTTAGTATATTACCAATTTCAAATTATAACAATTTAAACATCTCAAGAAAAAGGATGCCTCCCTTTCTTTATCTGGGCATCATGATATGGAGAAAAAAAATGAGAATATGGGTATGAAAATCTACTAGGATACAGATAGTTTATATGCCCATGTTTTTCATATAAATGTTGTCAATCTGCAAATTCAAAAGTGGCAGTCAAATTAGTCAAGAAAAGAAAATCCAAGTCCCTGAAGATGAACATCTTGTTCAGCCTCTAAGAAAGGTGACCTTTTTCAGTTTGATCTCACTTGTTATTTTATAACATTTGTCTGTGTTTTTTTCCATTATATAGCATACACAAATGAAGGCGTGAAGGCTGTGATAAGTTCTAATAAGTTTGTGCTATAATAAAAGGAAGTCTTTACTGAAACTGTGGAGAAAAATGAAATACCTAAATAGGCTGTAAAATATAAGCAGGCAGATAGAATAGAGAAAGGTTAGTGCTAAGAATGAATTTATTCACTGTTAAGCAAATTCCTATAACTTGAGTACATTTACTCTGAATAAAAAATATTTTTAAATATTAAAGACCCAGGAACTCAGGTGACCATAAGAACTAGATGAAAAAAAGCTATTATTTCTCTTCTTCCAACATGTATCAAGTATATTTAGGGGGTGGAGAGAGTGGGGAATGAGGAAATCCATAACTTAGGGGGATTAATTTTGTCAGACTATTAAAACCTTTAACATACCCACATCTGAGAAAAATGTATAGCTTAATTTTTAAAATCATAATGTAAAAGGAATTGACCCTTTTATTTTGAAACAAAGTAATGAAAATTAACATGAACTTAGAGGTATGGCAAATTGGCTTCTTTATAGTCAGCTAGGAAAACTACTCAGAAGGGATACTAAAGTTTAAATAAATGCTCCATATTTCAGAAGGCTTCCTGAAACTAAATTAACTCAAATGAACTCAAAACATATAAGGCCATTTCCCACAGGGTCAGGTTCAAGCATTAGCCTACACAGTTAAGTCAAAATGAAGTTAAGTTAGGAAAAGAATCATTGTCATATCAAAACAAATCGAACTTTTTTTTCTAAAATATTTTTATCAGCGGCTAAAGCTGAGACCTACATATAGTTTCATTTCTTGTTTCCTACAACAAAGAGAAAGAAAACAGTTAAATAAAGTAATAGGAAATAAAAACTATGACCCCAGTTTTCCTTTAAACTTTGCAGGCAAGATCAGAAATATTGCTATCCTATAATTAAAGGGATATTCTGGGTATGAGAAAATTAATCATAAAAACTTTACTTTCCATTAATCTAATGAAAGGCTGTCTACTAGAAGATGCAAGGCATAGAAGAAGGATGAAATATGAAGGATGAAATATGATCACTGCTCTTGAGTAAACTCACACTATCGGTTTAACTACGCAAGCAGATAGATATAAATATATGTTACAGATGACCATATCTAGTTTTAGAAGTCTGTTAAAAGGAAATAATCTGAAATGCAAAGACATGTTCAAAAATGTTCACAGCATTGTTATTTTTAAATATCAAAAAACTAAATGCAGACTATGTTGGAATAATTGTTACTGGACTTGCCCTTTTGCTATAAACAACTAGCAAACTGTACAAAATATGTGAAGCAAATTTTTTCAAACATTGGGAAAAGGCATCAGAGGACTGTGGTCTCAACATTTACATTATACGTTCTCCTAAAGGCCTAATTAATACGATAAGATAAGGAAAAAAATAAAGAATATGCAGACTAGAAAGGAAGATGTAAATCTATCTTAATTCACATAAAATATAATCATGTAGGTAGGTAATTCTAAAGAATCCATAAAAGAGCTACTAGAAATAATTTAGCAAAATCACAGTGTACAGGTCAATAGAAAAAATCAATTGCATTTCTCTACACTAACAATAAACAATTGAAAATAGAAAATAAAATACAATATCATTTATAACACTTTTAAAATACATAAATGCTTAGGGATAAATTTACTATGGTACATATAAGATCTATATACCACAAGTACAAAATATTGCTGAGATAAATTTAAGATCTTATTAAATGGAAAGATATGCCATGTTCATTTATCAGAACACTGAATACTGGTGAGACATCAATATTCCCAAAAATGACCTATAGATTAAACATAATCTCATTCAAAATCCCAGGAGTTTTATTTGTACAAATTGACAAGCTTACTGTAAAATTTAAATAGAAATTCAAAGGGAGGAGGAGGAAGAAGAGACCCAAAAATTTTAAAAAGAAAAACAAATTTGGAGAACTTGTACTACCTGATTTCAAGCCTTATCATAAAACTACAGTAATGAAGACATTGTGGTATTGGTATAAGGATAGACATATAGATCAATGGAACAAATAAGAATCCAAAACAGACCCACACAATAAATGTATCAAAGTAATTCATTCCTTGGGGAAGACTATTCCAAGGGGAAGGGGTAGTTTTATCAATAAATGGTGCTAGAGCTTAACATATGGGAAAAAATTTGAACTGGTACTCTTACCAAATGCCATACACAAAATAACTTAATGGATGAAAAGCTAAAACTATAAAATACTTTTAGAAGCAGATATGGAAGAAAATCTTGGTGACCTTGGGGTAGTCAAAGATTTCTTATAAAGAACACAGAAAGCCATAACCATAAAAAAGATAAACTGAACTGTGTCAGAATTAAACTTTTATTCTCTGAAAATTGTAGTTAAGGAATGAAAAGGTAAGTCACCAAATGGGATAACATACTCATATGACATGTATGTATCAAATGAAGATATTGTATTCAGAATGCATAAAGAGCTCTTACCACTTTATCATAAGAAAACAAAGAAGAAATGTCTGTACTAATGCACACAACACAGATGGATCTCAAATGTATTATGCTAAGAGAAAAAAACTATATTAAAAAGGTTACATACTGGATGATTCAATCTATATGGCATCTATGAAAGGTAAAATTATAGGAACAGAAAATAGATGAGTGATTACTAGGAACTATGTGTAGATGGAGGGGTTAATTACAAAGAGCAACATGAGGAAACATTTTGAGGTAATGGAACTACTCTAAATCTTGATTATGGAAGTGGTTACAATATTGTAAGCTTTTATCAAAACTCATAGAACAGTACACCGAAGATAGTGAATTTTACTGAATATATATAAAAAGTGACTATAAGAAAATTACAATGACATATCAATATCAAAATATCAAAATAGCTAAAATGTAAAAGAGTGACAATATCAAATACAGGTGAGGAAGAGGAATAACTACAACTTTCATACACTGATGGAATGTACAATGGTACAACCACTTTGAAAAACAATTTGGCAGTTTCTTGTAAAGTTAAAAATAGACTTAGGATACAACCCAGCAATTCCATTCCTTGGTATTTACCCAAGAAAAATGAAAGCATATGTCTACACAAAGACTTGTGGACAAATGTTCATAGCAGAGGAAGTGGGAGAAAACCCTGAAGATACTTTTTTCCACTCTGACTCAGTACTGGGTACTTTTCCACTCCTACTCTATTCCTTCTTCCTCTCCCAAGTCCCTGGGTACATAAAACTTCTGGAGCCTTTTGTTCAGGGCTCCCTTGTCAGTGCAAAGACCCAGACCCCCAGGACTGTGCTGATCCACGCTACCATGAGGAAAAATGTAACTGGAAGTGGGGAGAGTCCTCAGCACTTTCTCTGGTTTAGCTTCTTGTTTATACAATCACAGAAAGTGATTAAAGGCTTGACTGTTACTGTGATTTTGGCTTGTTGTCTTAATCAGCTACTCAGACATCTAGCAGCTCAGCTGAGCTTCTGACAATATGATTGTTTAAACAGATGCAAATTATTTTTGATGAAATTTAACATTCATTACTTAAAATTTTCAGCAAATAGGAATGAAAAAGAACCACCTCAATCTATAAAGTATAACTATGGAAAACATACAGCTGCCATAATAGCAAAATGCTGAATATCTCCTCAAAAGATATAGAGCAAAAAGTGGATGTCATCACTTACCACTTCTATTAAATTTATACTAGAGGTCCTAGCCAGTGCAATAAGGCAGCCAGCACAAAAAGACATAGAGATTGGAAATGAAAAAGTATATCTCTCTTTATTTGCAGATGATATGATTGTATACATAGAAAATTCAAAGAAACTGATCTAACTACTAGAATTAAGGAATAAATTTAGCAATGCTGTTCTATATCTTGATCAGAGACTACACTTACACTACTGTATAATTCTGTTAAAATTCACAGAATGATGCATAAAATGGGTGAATTTTACAGTATGCAAGTCATATCATAATAAAAAATTAGTAGTATTTTAGAATAAAAAGATAAATATAAAAATGAATTACATGTCTTAGCAACAAGTAACTAAAAATAACATTTTAAAAATGATACCATTTAGAAAAGAAATAATCATATGCATAGGAAGAAATGTAACTACTGATATATATGACCTCTATGATGAAGGTAATTAAATAATACCTAAATTAATGGAGAGATGTACAGTGTTCATGGATTGAAAAAAACAATAATTTTAGGATTTCAATAGTTCCTAAATCGATCTATAGACTCGTTAAAATCCCTGTCAAAATCTCAAAAGGTTTTTTAGTAGAAATCAACAAGATGAATCTAAAATTTATATGGAATAAATAGCCAATACAATCAATAGCTAGGACAATATTGAAGAAACTTGAATGACTCATGCTACCAAAGTAATCCCAAAGTAATAAAGATGGTGTGATATTGGCATAAGGATAGACAAACAGCTTTGTAGAACAGACTAGTGAGTTCCAACCTAGACCTGTACATATACATTCAATTGATTTTCAATAAAGTCATCAAGGCAATCCAATGCATAAAGGGATTTTTCTCTTCAATATACAGTACTGGAGCAATTGGGTATTTATATAAGAACAAATGGACCTAAATACACTAAAAGCCCTGTCTTCACCACTATACAATTCATCCATGTAACAACAACAACAACAAAAAACACTTGTACCCCCAATCTATTGAAATAAAAACTCTGAAACTATAAATATTCTAGAAGAAGACATACGATAATATCTTCATAAGCTTGGGATTTATAATTTTTTAGACAAAGACACAAAAGTCACTGAAAGGGAAGAGGCATAAGAGAGCTTTCTAGGGTAATGGAAATGTTTTATATCTTGACTTGGTTGGTGGTTACCAAAGTGTGTACAACTATTAAAAAATAATTCAGCTGTTTACCAAAGATCAGTGCATATCACTTTATGTAAATTATACCTCAATAAAATACTTTTAAAATGCAAAAAAATAGTCCATAGCAGCTTCATTTTAATAGCCACAAACTGATAACAACCTAAATGCCTGTCAACAAAGTGTAGTATATCCCTACAATGGAATTCTACTGAGCAAGAAAATAATGAACTACAGATAAATACCACGACATGGATGAATCTCAAAATAATTATGCTGAGTGAAAGAAGCCAGAATAAAGAAAGTGTACACATCATATGGTTTCATTTATATAAAACTCTAGAAAATTAAACTACTGTACAGAAAGCAGATCAGTGGTTACTTGGTGATGAGATATGTGAGTAGGAAGGGAAGGATTACAAAGAGTCATGAAAATATTTTGGAGTAGTTTATATGTTCATTATCTTGAATGTTGTGATGGTTTCACAGGTATATACATATGTCATAACTCAAACTGTACATCTGAAATATATACACTTTATTGTATGTCAGTTATAACTCAAAGTTGCTTTAAATCACAGAGGCAGATTTGAGCTCAAAAGGGAAGGATTTGTCTTCTAACAACCAGAACAATAGAATCCTAGAATTCAAAGAGACCTCATTGGTATGTTAGTAGACAAAGGAGCATCCATCCTCTATTTGAACACTCTTAGTAAAGAAACATTACTATTACTAATGAGATACTTCCATTACTAAGTAACAATTAATACAATTAATTGTTAGAAAATTCTTGCCATCCAGAGTTCCTGTAACTTAACCCATTAATTCTATGTGTTGCCATTTGGTGCTATCCAAATAAATCTATTCTTCCCCCAAATTCAACAGCCATTCAACAACTACTGAGAACTAACTATATATAAAAACTATCCTATACACTTTGGTGAATACAAAGATATGTAAGATAAGGATCCTGATTTCATCGATTTTCCAATTTAGTACATAAAATAACTGTAACTTTAGCTCACTGTCTATCAGTATCTCTTCTGCCATGATTTGCATAGTGAGAATATTTCTGACTTGGAAATTAAATTGAAGATGACAGGATAGATGAATAAAATATAGTATTTCTCTCTTGTGTTTGGTACTGTAACTGTATCTACAGTTACATCACCAGTTTACCAATCCCTCAACCAATGTGGTATACTGGAAAGAGAACTAGAATAAGATTCGGAGAACACGGCTTCCATCTCTGCCTCTGCAACTAACTAGCTACATCTCTCATTAATCACTTCACTTTCCTGTAAAATGATGGAGTTGGTCTCTGTAGAACAGTGGTTTTCAAACTTTTTAGTCTTAGGACCATTTTACTCTCCCCAAAATTATTGAGGACCCCAATGAGTGGGTTATATCTATCAACATGTATCATATAAAACCTAAAACTGAGTTACATTCAAAATATTTATTCATTTTCAAGTGATAATAAACCAATTATTATTATTAACATACATAGATTTATGGAACGTAATTATATTTTCCAAAAAAAATAGTGAGAAAAGAGATTATTTTACATTTTTGGCAGAAATCTTTGTCTGTTTTGATAGAAGACAGCTGGATCCTCATATCTGCTTCTGCATTCATTCTGTTGCAACACACTGCTTTGGCTAAAATACATGAAAAATCTGACTTTGTGCAGTTACATAGTTGGAAAAGTGGGTATTCTAATATCCTTTTTAGACAATTGTGTATATTCTTCTTTGATATAATGTCAAAGCTCTAAAAGTGGTAGACTCTTTAAAGTTAGTTGCAATGTAGAATTTGAAACTTTATCAACTAAATTTTTATATTCAATTACATTAAAACTCATTGATCTACTTCACCCTTTAAATGGATCTTTTCCCTATAAATGATTTTGTAGCATTATGCATTAATCACTTGGAAAATATTAGTTCACTGAGATATGCAGAGCTTCCAAATATGAGCACATTTTATTATATAATATAAAATGCATATCAATATAATTACTAACTGCATTAGAAAAGTCTAAGATTTGGGAAGCTGTTATACTCACAGTGGCAGATTCAAGTTTTCCAAAATTCTATTTCTCATTTGAAAAGCTAAAATTTTTCATTGGCCACAAATAGTGTCAGTAGTTTTCCTTGAAGTGATAGGTTCACTTTACTCATTTTTAAGAAAATGCCTGCCAAATACCCAAGTCTAATTAACCACAGTTTGTCTCAGTTGTTCCTTCAAGGAAAAAATGTGTTCCATGCAAAAATCAGCTAGTTCAGCCCCCAACTCAAACAAATTGCACAAGTGCTTTTCCTAGAAACAGCTACCTTATTTCAGCATACGGAAGTGCTTTGTGTATACTTCCTATTTTGTCATACATAATGTTAAAAAGGTGTTCAATCAAGGGTTAAGATTAAATAAAATTAATGCCACATTGAGGACATTCTTAAGTAAAATTGGCTTCCCCCCACCCGAGAGTATGAAGAATACAACTACTAGGACAATTTGGTACACTGCACTAGTAGTTTTATCCACCATCAGTGCAAATATCAACACAGTGAAAAAAGGAAAAATATTCTTCATATTTGCTATGGTCTGAATATTTGTACCCCCCCACACACACTAAATTCACATGTCTTAAATTCTAATCTGCAAGGTGACAGCATTAGAAGGTAGGGCCTTTGGGAGATTATTATATCATAGGGGTGGAGCCCTTGTGAATAGGATTAGTGCCCTTGTAAAAGAAGCCCAAGAGAGACCCTTTGACCCTTCCACTGTGTGAGGACACAGCAAGAAGGTGCCACCTATGAACCAGATAGCAGGCCCTTACCAGACACTGAATCTGCATTGAGCTTAGGCTTCCCAGCTTCCAGAACTATGAGACATAAATTTCTCTTGTTTATATGCTGCACAGTCCAATGTATTTTGTTATAGCAGCCCAAATAGAATAAGACAATATTACTGTTAAAATAATCCTCATGTTCTCTCTGATAGGATCTCAGGAACCCCAGAGGTCCACAGATCACACTATGAGAATAACTAACCTAAAGTCTCTCTAGCTCTAAAACGTCTATAATTATACAGTCAACATCTTTCATTTGTATAAATCTACAAAACATTAGTTTCCCTATATAAGTAATATATCTTAAATTTAACAAATACACAAAATTATTATAAATCTTTTATATCATCAACTGATCCTGAGGAAAAACTCATGAGGTTGTAAAGCAGGAACTATTTCGTTCTTTCTAAAAGAAAAAAAAATCTTGATTTTATTCAGATTTTTCCACCCTTCAACTTTTCCAGGCAACACTGTGTTTTGGCAGGGAGAAGTTATGCAAGTGACTGTGACTTGTCTAATTCTCCCTGTATCATCCTATTCCACTTGCCAATGTACTGGTGTAGGCATGAACATATGACATAATTCTAACCAATGATACATTAGAGATGTTTTCAGGGTGGAGGTGTGGGACTCCTGAGAAAGTTTTCATTGCTGATAAAAAGGTATACACACAAAAATGTCATACTCTTTTTCTACTGGGTATTGTGGTGTCTGCATGCAATTCCTGGAACTGCAGCAGCCATCTTGAGATTATGAGGAGGACTAATCTGAGAGACCAGATTGGTACGCAGAGTATGGCAGAATAGATATATGGAAAGAACTTGGGTCCTTAATAGTGCCATTATTTGGTTGAATTTGTTAACTTTTGAGACAATCTTCCTCCAAACTTCTTGTTATGTGAGCCCAAAATTTTCTTTTTTGTTTAAGACAGTTGAATTAGTATTTTCTAGCATGTGCAAGAGAAAATAACCTATGTGATATAAACAAGTACTATCATGCCTATCTTCCACATATAGAAACATTTTACTACATCAATTAGATTGTGAGATTATGCACAGAGAAGGACCTCTCCACCTTTAGCAAGGTCCTGGGGGGGGCTTGTAAATATAGAACACACTAAGTAATTTTTCAGTGGTTTTGCACTCTTAATACCATTCCCCCTCCCCCCACCAAAGTTCCAGATATCCTTCAATACTCAATTAATGTCATCATACTATAAGAAGTTTTGGAAGGAAATCAACCAGTTCTCCTACATATAAGGAAGAGTGTTATTTGATTAAATTATAAGATGATAAAAATTCTTTAACAGAATTTCTTAGAGTCCTGTTTTATTACTCACTGTCAAAAACACAATTCCATTAACCAGACTAGCACTTGCTTGTAAATGAGACTTAAGTTTCTCTACAAGTTAATAAGTAAACCTGACATTTATATCAGATTTGGTAAAATAAAAAATAAGCTAAAATTTTAGTTTATCAAAAGCTTGTTTCTTTTATAACATTTGCCTTTGGCTATCTTTAATTAGCAAATAACAAGGGATTTAAGGTTCCCATTTCAACAGGGTAGCAAGAACCATCACAGACTACCCTTTTGGTTAAAAGCCAACAGAAGCTACTAAAGGAACAAAGGGCAGTTGGACCTGGACAGATTATGAAGGTAAATAAATCCAACCATTGATGCATAAAATGAGAATCTGGTTTGTTAAAATGAAAGGAGCCTATGTGTCAGATATCACACTAAAGATGTCTCTCTAAAAATTCTCAAGAATTACTGCTATTAAAAACAAATCTTTATAATAAAGATTTAGCTAAGTGGCTGGGTGGTTCATTTATAACGTTAATTAGAAAGAATATATTTTCACAAAAATTACTTCTGTTCTGTGGTTGCTACTGTCAGAAGGAGATGAGATGATATAATGACTGCATTTTAAAAAGAAAATCATTAGAGGATAGAACCAAATCAGCCAACCAACTGGCAATCAACTGAGCATCAATTCCATAGTCTCCGCAGTAGACAGGGAAAAAAAAATTAAGACTGTCTCACAGGCACTCTTATACACTACTGATAGGAATATAATTGGTAAAACCATTTTGGAAAGTAATTTGGCAAGAACAGATCCCTATCATTCAGAAGCTTAAAGTTCAGTTATTCAAATGCCACCTGGAAAAGCCATAATGCATAACAGTTTATGATTTTTCAGAGAAATACATTTGAATTGCACAAGTTACAAGGCTGGCAAAGAGGCAATAAAATCATTTAACTATTGACAAATGTTAGGAGAAGGTAAAGTGGGAAAGGATCAAATTGGGAGTGGTACAAAATGGATGGGGGACATCTCATTCCATATGTACTTACAAGTTTAATTTTCTAAAAAGAGGAGATAGGGGCTGTGGTATTATCACCCCAAAGTAGGAAAAACAAATTAGCAATTAGAGGAAGTTTCTGGAGTATCACTAAGAGAGATGAAAGCTAGGTACAAAACTAGGGAAAGACACAACCATTTAAGTGTAAACCTGATAGGCGGCTACAGCACAGGGGCTAGTGAGTGGGCTGGAGAAGGAGGGCAGAAGGGACTCCCATTTTAGATGCATTCACAAAACTCCTGGGGGAGAGGGAATGTCAGTGTATTTAGAGTATGTTATCCTCTTGTTATAGCTAGGAAGAGGTCTACAAACGAGGTATTCACAGAGGGCAGGCTCCACCTTCTGTCCAGGGTAGAAAAGTAGGGGAATGAATGGTTCACAAAATTAAAATTTAGGCCCTTTAAGATCAATGGTCCTGGCAGTTATGGTAAAGAGTACTAAAGGATGGGTCAGTGGTGACTCTATCTTTAGAAACAAGTCAAAAGACCAGTCACAGGAAGGGGTCAAAGAATGGGCAGTGGGAATTATTCAGCTTTTCACCATGACTTTATTTTTCTCTATTATTCATCATGTATGAAATAGGGACTGAGAAAAATCTCATGAGAAGGTTTTAAAGCTTTGGTTCAAATATTGGCCCAATCATGTATTAACTGTATGACGTTCAGCAAGTTATTTAACCCATGTAGGCCTCAAATTCCTTGCATATAAAAATGGAAATAGTATTATCTACTTAACAGGATGTAAGACAGTAACCACTAAAAAAAGTTATCAGAATGTATTTGTTGATATAGCCTTTCTAAATATCAGGGTCTACTGTATATATCAAAGGCTTAAAAAATACTGATAGCCTTTAATCCATTAATTCTCTATGAAAGAGACAATAGCTATAAAATAATAAAAAATATGAAATAAGAAATGTCCATAGTAGCACTTCTTACAATAACTAAAGATATCTTGAAATTTTAAAATATATTCTACAAAAGTGAACAGGTAAGTAAATTTTGGTATATATAAATATAAATTGCATGTAATCATTTAAAAATAATGTTTTAAAACTAAGAATTTTAATAACATACGAAAATGCTTGATAAGTGAATAAATATTAAGATATAAAACTTCATATAGGGGCCGGGCATAGCAGTTCACACCTGTAATCCCAGCATTTTAGGTGGCCAAGGTGGGATGATCAGGAGACCAGCCTGGGCAACATAGCAAGACCCTGTTTCCACAAAAAATAATAAAAAATAAACTAGCCAGGTGTGGTGGTGCACACCTGTAGTCCAAGACACTAAGGAGGAAGTGGCAGGAGGATTATTTAAGCCAAGGATTTTGAGGTTACAGCAAGCTATCACCATGCCACTGCCCTCCAGCCTGGGCAACAGAGTGAGATCCTATCTCTCATTTCTTTTTTTTAGTTATATATAGAATGACCTCAAATTATTTTTTTTATTTTAACCTATTTATTTATTTGTTTGTTTGTTTGTTTATTTTTTAGAGACAGGGTCTCTCTCTGTCACCCAGGCTGGAGTATAGTGACATGATCACAGCTCTCTGCAACCCTGAACTCTTGGGCTCAAGCGATTCTCATGCCTTAGTCTCCTGAGTAGCTATGACGACACTACAGCCACTACACTTGGCTATTTTTTTTTATTTTTTGTAGAGACAAGGTCTTGCTATGTTGCCCAGGCTGGTTTCAAACTCCTGGCCTCAAGTGATCCCCCTGGCTTCACAAAGTGCTAGGATTATAGGCATGAACCACCATGCCTGGCCTAACCAATTTATTTATAAAAACAGGTTAGATACATAGGAAGAAAAACCATCAAAACAATAATAGGGATTATTTCTGGGCTGCTGGTAGAACAACAGACAGATTTTTATTTTCTTCTTCTTCTAATTTAAAGAGTTTACTGAAGCACAAAGTATAAGGACAGCCACCGGGAAGCACAGATTTGAAAGAATGGAAGTCAATGTTCCAAAGTGCAATTGTTTAGGATGCTTTGAATAGACAAAATTTAGGGAAGTTTAACAGAATTTCATCTTTCAATACAAGTCTTAATGCATAGTTACAATCATTTTATTAATCTTCGGTATAGACATGTTATTAATACATATACATATCTTACTCCAAAGGAAAAAACACTTCAATTTATTTTCTTAATAATTTTCTATATTATTCAGGTTTCTGACACTAAGCATGTATTACTTTTGTTACCAGACAAAATCAACATGTAAATTGTTTAAATGAATAAACAAATACACAGTTATTGACTCCAAAAAGTCTATAATCAAATAGGGAGAACAGATAAAAATCCCATGAAACAAAATGCTTATAAGACCAAATATACGTAGATACTAAACTGGGAGAGGCTAAATATTACAAATGATCAAAGAAGGGTACAATCAGCAGTTGATATGATAGTAAATAAAAGTTCCACAGGAATATTTATCTATTCTTACTAGCATGTAAGCTCTATGAAGGCAGGAACCTTGTCTTATTCAGCTTTAGTCCTAGTTTCTAGCACAAAATTATTTTGTATGCAGCACACCTCCAATGAGGGTAGAAATGGAACAATATAAATAAAATTCTTGAGTACTCATGAGTTGCTACATAAATATCTGTTGAATGAATGTAAATATTATGCTGGAATTGTTCAAAGACTTGGATCCTTAGAATTCTAACCAAGACAGAGGGCCAAAATATGTATGTAGTGCTCAAGGAACTGCAGGAAAGCTCACCTAAGCTAGAATGGAGGGATTGTATCACAAAATGTACTGAAAAATAAGTCTGGATAAGGGGAAAGATCATGACAGGCCTTGAAAATAAGGCAGAGAATATGAGAGTTAATGTAGTCAGAAATGGTAAGTCAATAAATCATTTATAGTGACAATAATTAAATATGAAATTTACTGAGCATTTACTATGTGTGAAGTATTATTCTAAATGTTTTAAATAACTTTTCTCATTTTATCCTCAAAACAATCTGTGAGATAGGTACTATTGCCTCCTTTTCTCCAATGAAGAAATAAAGGCTCAAGTTACTACTTTGCTGAAAGTCACACATCTACCAGTCAGGTTCCAGGTCTAACTTAAGAGGCCAACCTTTCAAAGACTCTATATGTAAGATCTCTACAGGCCGGGTGCGATGGCTCACGCCTGTAATCCTAGCACTCTGGGAGGCCAAGGCAGGAGGATCGCTGAAGGTCAGGAGTTCGAGACCAGCCTGAGCAAGAGCAAGATCCCATCTCTACTAAAAATAAAAAGAAATTAGCCAGACAACTAAAAATATATAGAAAAATTTAGCCAGGCATGGTGGCACATGGTTATAGTCCCAGCTACTCAGGAGGCTGAGGCAGGAGGATTGCTTAAGCCCAGGAGTTTGAGGTTGCTATGAGCTAGGCTGATGCCACAGCACTCTAGCCCAGGCAACAGAGCAAGACTCTGTCTCAAAAAAAAACAAAACAAAACAAAACAAAAAAAACGACCTCTGCAAAGCCCACAAAACACATCTGAGGAGAGAGAGAACCAGAAAACAGTGAGGTCTCATTACATTAAAGATATGTATTATTCTGTGATCCTGGACTAGAATCAGAGGCACCATTATGAATTCACAGTTTTTAACATATATATAAAGAGAGATTGTAAGGAACTTATAGAGAAGTGGGTATGTGTCTGTGTATATACACATATATTTCCTAGTTCTGTCTGCTGAGAGAGAGGGCCTACTGACACCTCCAGTAGCAATGAGCATGAAAATCACCCAGATCTTGGTTTCTAAATACCATTCTCCCACACAAAGAATCAGAACTCCTTGGAGAAATGGTTGATTCCAGGGTTGGGGCAAAGAAAGAAGAAAATGAATCTGGAACATTTCGTGGTACCAAAAAGTAAAAGGGTGCTCAAAAAGTGATGGAGACATGTTGAAAGGAGACAGGAGCCAGTTTGAAGGGGCTCCTGTTGGCCAAATCGGGGGTAATTTCAGCAAAGTAAATAGTAATAAAATAGTTATAAATCATTATAACCCATAGAATAAAATGAATATTCATTAAGTCCATACTATTATAAACAAACAGCTGAATAAATAAATACATAAACAAATAGTGGAGAAAGAAAAGTTCATTATTACAGTAGAATTCAATCAATTAATAAATATAGAAAAGCACTGAAAATTGAAATCACCTTTTGGCAAATGTCACAATAATAATTTTTCAGGCCAGAATCACCAACAGATGCTAAAATTAGGGGACAAAAGTATGATGAGAAACAGGATATTTATTTATTCTGGGAAGAGGCCAGAAAAGAAACAAAAAAGAAAAAGAAACAGGATATTTACACTGTCTCACGATAATGTCCTACATAGTCTCACAAGATCTGCTCACTTTGTAAATTGCAAAGGGAAAAAAATAGTGACTTTACAGTGGATAAACCTAGCAGACAGCATCTTAACCAAGTTATCAAGGTTAGCTGAAGGTAAAGAGTCTCAGGTCTTACATATGCAGACTTCAAAAGCCAAATTAAAATCCATGAAAAAATATACAAACTCTTACACAGTCACAGGACATATGCATATATGCACAAGACTAAAGATATATAGATAGCTGAGTGAATAAAAGTGGATATGATGGCTAGGTAAATTGGTAAAAACAATAAAACTAAATTGAGCATTTTAAGCAAAATGTGCCACCATACATACATACCCCACTTTTTCACAATAGATATGTTTCTGAAAACTTTGGTGTATTCAAAATTAATGTGGAAACTGAGTAATTAAAGAATCGCAAGGCAAATCTTTCTTCAAAACAAGTCATCTACACAAATTATAGTTGTTTTTTAAATCTAACTTTTTACATATTGTGATTGCATAAAATCACACAACCTGCAACAGCAATTGTTTTTAGACTGCTTTTAAATTATCTCACTCTATATAGAGACCAAACTCTGATCTTTTTATTCTAAGGCCAAAGTTCCTTCCATTATACCATGCTGCTTCTCCTAACACAGCAGAAAGAGATGTATTATCATTCCCATTTCACCTCCTGTATCCCAAAAAAAAATAGTAGCAGAGATCCAAATCCTCTGAATGCCAAATAAATCTCTATAGATCACATACAAAGAAGGCAGTATGGGACGGTTGTTAAGGGCAAAGAATCTGGAGTCAAACTGCCTGGATTCAAATTTTCTATCTCCACAACTACCTGTGTGATTTCTGGTAAGTTACTTAACCTCTATGATTTGTGGTTTTTATTTGCAAAGTGGGGATAATAACGGTATATACTTCATAGGTCTGCTGTGAAGATTAAATATGTTAACATAAATTACTATATTAGCACAGTGACTGACACATAGTAGACACTCAGAAAATGTAAACTATAATGATAAATGATGGCCATGATGGTACATTCTTCCTATGGAGCAAGATACTTCATAGAGGAAGAAATGTTTCATGGCTGCAAACCACACACTGCTACCCTTCAATTCTTGCCGCTGGTCACAAGGGAGATAGTTCCAATTTAGGAGAAACCTATCCATTCTACTACATCAAAAACAACTTGCTACATTTGTACAGTAGTAGTGTAATTTTACATAATATACATATCCATAAATCTAAGTGCATATCTTACTGACAGTGAGTCAGTAAAGGTATAATCACCTTTACATAAAAAATACATTATTTTTATCACCAGAAATGACCTTACTAACCTAAAGCTGTCTTTTTCTCTTATTACTAACCTTTTGGCATAGAAGTTACTTTATTCCACCTAATGAACACTCTACCTAAAAAATTCTTCCACATGTTTGTGATATCCCAATTTGGCATGACTTCAGAAATAACAAAATCATTTATTTATGAAAAAGTAAGGCAATTTAAGTATCAACACTCTTCCTAGTATAAAATCCCCAATATTAGAATACTTCAGTCAATAACCCTCCCTACTACCATCCAGTTTTACTCTGGAAAAGCTTAACCAATATCCCCAGCACTAGTATGAAGAACAGATAACCATTCATATTTTTGAGATGATTAAAATATTCATCTAACTAGAATACTGATGTGTGAAGCAGGAAAAACAAACCCCTGGTTTCAATAGAGGCACAATATCCTAATGATAGGAAAATGGGATGCAAAGTATTCTTTAAAAAATTATATATGAGGTAAAAGGAAAAATCTATACTTACTTCATAAACATTCAGTCGTTAAAGAATCCAGGAAAACAAGCTTGCTCTCAAGTTTTGTCAGTAATAAAGAAATCTCACTTTAATATAAATTGATACATAGTGTTGCTATACATTCCTGCATAATTGTTATCTGGTGCACATTTATTAATAGCAGTGTCAAAAAAAGAAATAGTTAATCAAACATCCACAAAATCTTTGCCCCTGGGCCAAATGCCATAAGCAGTAAGCATCAAAAGGATGTTTTTAAAATGAACTATTTTCAATAGCATAACTGTAGCTTTATCCAACGGTCTGTAGCCCTATTAACTTGTTAAACTTTACCCCATTAAGATACTCTGCATCAAAAAAGCAATTTTAAATCATTTATCTACTGTGATGGAGGAAAATTATGGCATTCATAATTAAAAATATTTGCTATGCATGGTTTTTCAGCAGATTCGCTATCATAATTATGTTATTCTTAGAGTAACATGAAAGTTAGTTTTCATACCTTGAGTATACACTTTCTGAAGGCTAAAAAGAGGGCAAGCAAGGCACACTAAGTGCTATAGGGAAGCTAGACAGCTAACTTAAAAGTGGACCCAGATAAACTATAACATAGCTGCTTATAAAGAATTGATAGTCACTCAACCATGTGAAGGCTTAAGCCATGATCTCATATTAAAATGTTTTAAAAACCATCCATAAAAAATAAAATAAAAATCACCCATTATAATCATTCAAATACAATATTTAAATAATTTGTCACACACTTTTTTTTAGAGGTTATGTGAAGTTAAAGATGATGGGCTTCAGGCTGGAGAACATTTTCTCTGACAAAGCCATTCATTCCTTTACATCTACCTCCCATCCCCAGTAGGATAGTGGGTGGGACTACCTAGATACCCTTCTAGGAGATATATTGGGGTTTAATTCTACATTCCTAAAACTGAATGGAACTTTCTGCTCTGTCATTTCATTTGTACATCCTCCCTCACTCTCCTTTAAGTTGGAACACTGATTCTCCTTTGAGAAAAGAGAATTATTTCCCTTTAAATGGGTAATGGGCAATTTCTCAATTTGTTTAGGTCCCTTGGTGAGTTTTTTTAAAAAGTAAACAATCAAAAACCCATAACTTAAAAAAAAAAAAAGACCTGAAGC
>VBSM01003151.1:4664006-4690016 GCA_008086735.1 Cheirogaleus medius | reverse complement strand
GGGGGGAAAAAAAAAAGGTATTCTTCTCTCCCCCCTCCCCTCCCCAAAGCCGATCTCTCGGGAGCACTTTTCCCTTCTGTCCAGACTTGCAAACTTTTTCCTCACTCAAGTCCTACAGATCTACTTTCCTCCCTCTCTTCCCCCCGCACCGCCCCCCCTCCCCACCAGCACAGGGGAATTTGAGTATCACTCCGCCACAGCTTTAGACTGCACCAGCAACCTGCGAGGGAGTGACGCCCAGTTATTTGGAGGAGGGAAACTTCCAGACCAGTTGACTTAGCACCATGAGTCCAACCGGGAAGCCTTGCTATTCGTTCATTTGCACCTTCCGTCGATACTACTCTTCCCAGCCCGGTCCCACTCTCATTGGTGTGAGCACCAAAGCCAATTACAAATAGACCTGAGCTGGGACTATTTTTTTTAGCGGATGGATCTCAGAGGGGGCGTGCTTTTTATTGTTAATCATTAGAAACAAATTTTGGTCGCTGTTCTCTGGCCTGCAGGTCGTCTTTGCCTTCCAACTGCTCACAGGAAAGAGTGTTTCTACATACAAGGGGGAGATGTGAAAATATTGGAAATATATGCAATTAAATATATGCTTATAAATGAAGAAGTAAGAAAATAAATGTATATGTGTGTGAATAGTTTGTGCATGTTCTGTACATACAAGATTTGGGAGCATTCAGAAAGTATTAGTAGTCATTATACGGCTGAATGTTATTGTAATACAGTTATATCTTTTTATTTAGCTACATTGAATGCCATAATTAATGTTTACCTCCTATATCGAGCTAACATATAAGGTATTGACTCTCATCGTAGTTGTGTTTCAGAAGAATTTAGGGCAAGGAATTAAGTAACTTGAGTGCAATTTTCCTTAGAATTAACACAAACACCTAATTGGAAATATTTAAATGGATTTAATAGTTGAATTGATGTCTCCCGAATAAAGTTGACTTGAACATTACTTTGGTAATTCTGATATATAAATTTTTTAAAGTACCAAAAGGCCAAGAAAATATTTTACGTGGACTCCTTGAAGAGTCTTTCAGGAGTTTGCTGAAGAATTCTTCACAACATTTCTGTTGTCTCAGTCCCTGGGATTAACTACTTTAGAGTCTTTTAAGGTTTTGGATCTGTTTCATGGGGGCTTACTCATTCTTAGGTTCTATTGAGCTTAGAGTAGATTTACAACTCCAGAAACTCCCTCCTCTTCCCAAGAGCTTAGTGTACAATCAATTAGAATGAGTGTTGTATGCATTTGGACGTGTGTGCAAGAGCATTTTGGGGCCCATCTGTCTATGTAAAAGTAGTATGCCTAAGGCTATTTATGTGTAACTTAGTGGTTTCTGGAAGTGTATGATGTATATTTGCTTAGGTCTCAGCGTAAAGGTCTCTAAGGACCTATGTGTGAAGCTGTGGAGGCAACTTAGGACTGTTGCATGTAGAGGTGCCTGAAAGTGAGAAAGACTACCGGCTGCCCAAGGTAGGGGGGATGATTGACAGCAGACCGCCCCGCCCCTTTCCCCTCCATTCCTTCCTCTCCTGGTGCATGGAACTATCTCCTGAGTGCGGCAAGTTGTAACGGGCACCGCTGAGCTTGTTTCCCTTTGGGGCACTTCTTATCTAGAAGCTGAATTTAGTTTCTTCCAAACTGGGCCACTTCGCTCTCCCCCACCCTGTCCTGAGTAAGGAAGTAGCCGCCAAGCATCAGCGGAGCCCCGATGAGCCGGGGCCGCGGAGCCGCTTAGCAGTCTCCCGGGACCCAGCTCCGGAGGAGCGGCAAGCATGCACCCTGGGTGAGCTGTTGCTGCCCCGAGCTCCCCTCCTCTTTCCTACTTCGGGCTACTTTGCCAGGCCGGGACTATACTTTTACTTCTGTCAGTGCAGAGAAAGTGGGAGCAGGCATCAAAAAGGGGTTGGGGGACTACCGGCAGGATCAAGACCCCGAAGCCTAGAGAGCCCATATTACTCACCCTCCCTCCCATTTCAGGTTGTGGCTGCTCCTGGTTACGTTGTGCCTGACCGAGGAACTGGCAGGAGCGGTGAGTCTCTTCTCCCGACCCCTTTTCCTCCTCCTCCTTCAATCCTCTCCCCATCCCCACCTTTTGTGTTCCTGTTAGGGGGTTGCAGAGGGTTGTACTTCGAGACAGAGTTCACACCACTCTCCTTTCTGGTGGGAGTTAATGGGCTTCTTGAAGAGGAATAGAACAATGTCAGGTTAATGCTTTGGGAATCCAGGTATCTTCCAAAACTTCGTAACGGGTTGGGAAAATAAAAGTAGTAGACACAAGATGCACACGTTTCTGAGCCTCTTCTCCAGACAATTTAGGATGACTGGCATCTGATACCTCCCTCTGCATCGATCTTCAACGCAGAAGAAAATAATTTTCACTGATATTCAAGAACATGAATTGGCACACAAGTTTGAGAGTGGGAGGAGTACACAAGGAGTGGGACTTAAAAGTGCCGCGAATGTTATGGGGATTAAATTTAAGTATTAGCTTGTGAGTCCTTTGACAGTACCAGATGACAACATCTGGATTCTTTAACTACCTGAATTGAACTGATACCACTAGATGATGTTCAATTTCTGTCTGATGTTTTCTTTGACTGATTTTCTGAGTCATCAGAAAGTTAAAAGTTAAAGTGGTTAGGACAGAAAAAAAGTTCTAAAAGTTAACATTTCATAGGCCATTTAGATATCATCTATCAAATTAGCTAGGAGCTGCAGGCAAAGAAATTTCTATAGACATCTGATCAAGAAAAGTTTAATGGATCTCAGAAAGTAGAGAAGTCTCCAATGGAATTGCTAGGATAATTTCACAAAGATGAAGTGACCCCAATAATCAGAGATGCTGCAGTTTTCCTGTCACACTAGCTACTTATGCTGGCAGAAAGAAAAACTGTCGAGTTTGAATATGCAGTTGTTAAAGCATGGAGTACTATTTCACTGCTGTATTTTTTTAAAAATAATAATAGCCAAAGTCATTCACTATACAGATAGCATGAATACATATTCCAAATATTAATCTTGTAGGTTTTGATCATTTTAACTGGCTCTATCTTTTTACTATTTTAAATATTTTAAAATACTATATATAGAGCCATACTTAATTCAACCTAGTAAAATCACCTAATATGTTTATGAAAAAATGAATTACTTTATCCTGGAATATGATATCTTTAAGAAAATACCAGAATGAAGTGACATGATTTCTTTTATGAAGAGAGGAAAATGTCAGAAAACATGAAATCCAACATCTTGTGACCCTTAACTCAGGACATCAGCTCTTATATAAGTAAATTCTAGACTTTGTAAGGAGAAATATTGATCTAGGGCTCTGTGCACTTCTCCATCTGATTCCTCCAGTATACAAGTTTAGTTATGTGTTACCTCGAGGCTCAATAGTACAGTTATTGAAAATGCCAGGTTTTGATTAGTTAACAGTTTGTCCAGGAATCTTGCCACTTGTAAAAATATCGTGCTTGGGCAGAATACCCTCCAGCAAAATAATTATTTTCAGACTCTGAGTGATCTTATTCAGTGTACTTTTGGGAAAAGCACTACAGATTATTCCAGATAGCTGAAGACTTCCCAAACATTGCATTCTATCACTTAATATCCGTTAAAGCCCCTGAAGGATTATGCTTTCAGTTCTTACAAGTATTGAAATGAGTCCCCAAAATCAAGCATTACTTTGGTGGATGGGTTTTAGACTATGTTTCATTGTTTTACAACGTCACCTGATATGTCAGTGTGATTGACCCTGGTAAGACTAAAATAAACCTTGAGACCCACTAACAATACTTTACTTTTTGCCTTATTTAATTCCAGAGCCACTTCCTTCACTTGTTGTTTACTTATGCACAACATTTTTGAGGGTATAAAGCTATTTTTTTTTTTTTTGGTTTTGGAAAACTGGCAAAAAGAAAGAGGAGAGTCACAGGATAAGTTCTCAGAAGATGACTTTTCTGAAGGAAAGTTTTTCCTTTTTCTTTTACACTCTTGGCACTGGATTTTCATCTATGTTGGCTGGTTCTCATCTTCTACTCTCAATCCCACTTCACCTTCTAGGTTTGTAGTGTTTTTCACCTTTCACATGGTTTTAAACATTTGAATTCTCTGTACCTTGTTTGACTAATATTAATGAAAATAGATATTATAAATAGATTAACAGAAACTATGTTGTGTTTCACTATGGGAAAGTCTCTTTACTGTGAAAATTAAGTTGCCGATAATGGAATATTGATAAGCATTTAAAGATAGGGTCATCTAGGTGCTTTTGAGCTATTTTTTTTTTCAGAGTTCATAAAACATTCTTATATAAAGGAATGGAAAGCTAAATGTTAAAATCCAGGATTTAAAATGAGTTTCCATTAAACTGATTTTAAAGGAGTGATGATCTTCATTCAGGTAAAATATTTGCACAATTTATCTGAATAAGATTGAGCCTAGGATTTCAAAATATTTATGATCATCTTCGGTTACTAAGTGCTTAACTATCCAAGGGGCTGTGCTAGGCGAGGCATGGCATGCAAAGATTTATTTAAACATAGTTCTTAACTCGCTAGGAATTTTCTTTCTCAGACAATGGTGGTCATCATGTTGTTTAAAAGATAAGATGCTTAATGATAAATTATTATCTGCATGTACTTATATTGTGTTAGAGAAAAGACTAGAAAGATAAAAATTTTACCATAGGCCAACACGTCTAGGAGAAAAAATATATCCCAAAGTAGTCAAGGGTCTTACATTTTGCTCCCCCTTTGCCCCTGTCCAAATGTGCTTTCATGGAAGGCTCTAATACAATCAAGCATATTTAAAATCAAAATCCTAGTGGGAGACTTATTTGGGTTGGGAGGAGGGTAAGGGGAGAAATCATGTCTATTGTCCCTTCTGCAGAGAGCATAGGTAAAATGCCATTTGCCACATTCAAATCAAGATCTGATTGAAATATCAGCTTCTTTCTTTAAAGTTGTAATTTGCCCAGGTTGGTACTTTCCACTGTGATTTTCACAGTCTTATAGCAGTCATCAAAATATGAATATCATGTTAAGGGAATTCAGAGATGGAGAAAATCCCTTCCTACTCTAAAGATCAAAAAAAAAAGTATTTACCTTGTTTGGGGCTGTGTCTCTATGAATTCTTAAAGTAGTCTTCTGCTTTGCCTGTTAGCAAATATCCTATATCAGCTAGCTATAAATAATTGCAGTGTGTGTGTGTGTGTGTGTGTGTAAATATACATAGAATTTGTATCTTGGAGTTGAGTGTGATGGTTCTCATCTGTAGTCCCAGCTACTCAAGAGACCGAGGCAGAGGATTGCTTGAGGCTAGGAGTTGGAAACTAGCCTGGGCAATATAGTGAGACCTCATGTCTTTAAAAAGTATTAAAATAATATATATCTTGGTATATATCTTGGGATGACTGAGGATACTGATATAAATGTATCAGTATTAAGTGAATCGTCAAATGACTGTGTAAATAGATAATACATTGATGATAATATATTTACAGTATTGGCAGGTCAAATACAAATATATTTTAAAACAAGAGAGAAGGGGATAATAGATATTATTATTTAATGTGTTAGTAAAGAAAAAGATATAATACCATATCAAAAATTTGTTTTATATATACATATATATAATTTGTTTTGAGACAGGGTCTTGCTCTGTTGCCCAAGCTGGAGTGCAGTGGCATGATCATAGCTCACTGTAACCTTGAACTCCTGGGCTCAAGCAATCCTCCCACCTCAACTTCCTATGTAGCTGGGACTACAGGCATGTGCCACCACTCCCAGCTTATTTTTCTATTTTTTTTTTTTTAGAGATGGGGTCTGGCTGTGTTGCCCAGGCTGGTCTTGAACTCCTGGCCTCAAGCAATCCTCTCACCTTGTCTTCCCAAAGTTCTTGGGTTACAGGTGTGAGCCACCATGCCCAGCCTTTGTTATATATTTTGATGATTGTATTTCAATATAATTGGTTTTCATTGTAATCCCATGTGTTTTATTGTATACTTTTAAGAATATTATTCTAGCCAGGCACAATGGCAGGCACCTGAAGTCCCAGCTACTCAGGAGGCTAAGGCAGGAGGATCACTTGAGACCAGGAGTTCGAGGCTGTAGTGCATTATGATTGTGCCTGTGATTAGCCGCTGCACTCAGCCTGGGCAACATAGGGAGACTCATCATAGAAAAAGAGAATATTATTCTAAAAAGGAGTTCATAGGCTTCACTAGACTGCCAAAATAATACATGGCATTTAAAAAGAACCCCTAGTTTATGAAATTACAATAACCAAATAGTCATTTTCTGAGATTTTTTTCAGGCATAAGGGGATTTGTACTGAGTATGAGTGCCAACAATCTTTTAGTTTTTAGGGATAGTTTGGAGTGTGCAGTAAGTATGCCCACATATTCTACAAGCTCTTAGTCAAGCCAGATCACTGAAGCAAAGTCTGCTATTGCCTTTATTACTTCATTAATATAAGAATGAAACTGATTGGCCTCAATTATCAATACATATTGATTTTTGCTTACCTGAATTGTAAATAAAGCATCCATATGAATTATGGATAATTCCATAATTTTACCCCCACACTTGGAGTATAGACTTGCCCTGTACTATATAGGTGACAAGACATACACATATAAAAAGAACATATTAAGAAAGCACCAGGCTGTATTAAACTATCAAGTCCTTTTTAGCTGCCCGAATGTTCCTGTGAGGCAGATCATAGGGCTTTAACGTGTTTTAAAGTCTACAAAATGTAAAAAGAAGACTTGATAAGCATGCTCATGGTCATGGGAAAATTAGCTAAGAGCAATTATGCACTCCCTTACCTTCTTTGATCTATACCTCTCCTAGGGTTTCTTTTTTTCTTCCACAAACAATATTGAAGTCTCCTCCATTATAAAAAAAAAAAAAAAAAAAGCAAAGCACAGATTCATTTTCCTCAGTAACTCTAACCCCTTCAATCTCATTACCACTAGATCTCTGGTCACTGTCTACTCTTCTTCAACAACTATTTACCCTTCAACCTGTTACAATCTAGAGTGAGTCTACTCCACTAAAACGGCCCTCTTTCAAGCTACCATTGGCTGTCTAACTACGAAGCCAAAAGGCTTCTTTGCAGTCCCCATTCTATCTGACTTCTCTACTGTGTTATTTGGAAAATTATTCCACACTAGGGAGCTGATCATAATCCGACATAATCCCAAATGCCATAATTCTAAATGTTGAAATTCCAAAAGATCAAAGTCCTAAAAATATAATTCTGGAAAAAAATTTAAAAATTATTTTAAAATATTTATTTATATCTTTAAAAGGAGATTTATTTGAGAAACATAAAAACACAACAGAATACTTCATAGGCCACTTTATGTAATAAAATAGGCATTAATAGCATACATATTTTTATAAGCATAAACACTAAGTGTATACTAACAACAGTTGCACAGGTATACCAGTTATGAGCAGATGAACTGTATTTATAAAGAAATTGACCAAAAAGGAAAATGTATAAATGTATATCACTATGGTTGGTAATTGTGTGCACCCAGCTTTATAAATGCAGTCATCTGAAATACTATGATAAACAACCTAAATCTTCTGAGAAGATCAGTCAAAACCCACAATGGGTCACCACCACATATGCAGTAGCCCGAAGAGCTGAGATCTTGAAAAATTTTATCTTCCACAAATGCTGATATACAAAAAAGATGTGTCTTCGTTTATTGAGGAAATTTCAATGTTTTTATTTACACACACAATGCTTACAGACGAAGTCAACATTGTGATCATGCATTTTCATGGAGACAGATTCCTGATGTCCAAGGCAGCAAAAGAAAAGTCTGTTCCACCTGTCTGACCCATTTGCCTTCTATATTTATTCTCTTTAGGCCTCTGGCCAATTAGATGGTGACTGCCAACATTAAGGGCAGATTTTCCCCCACAGAGTTCACTCACACTCATACACTAATCTCTTCTGGAAACACCCTCACAGACATATCCAAAATAATATTTCACCAGGTTTTCGGGTATTCCTTAATTCAGTCAAGTTGACACCTAAAATTTAGGCTACAGGTTCACCTCTTGTCAACTTGGGACTCATATGCATCTCCTTAAACCATACTTAATTTCCAAATAAAGACAATAACAAGGTAATAGTTATACCTAACATGATGCAACTAACCTGATGCAACAATCCTGCCTACAATCAAAAACACATTAATTTCTTCCCCAGAATTTGGCTTTCAGGATTTCAACATTTGGGATTTTAATCTTTCAGGATTGTAATTTTGGGGACTTTAGACATTAAGGATTTTAGGTTTTAGGGATTTCGTCTTTAAGGATTTTGATCTTTAGAAATTGCAACATTTGATCTTTGGGGATTTCAACATTCGAGATTATGGCTTTTGGGATCATGATCCATTGGCTCTCCTTATACATCCTTGATCTTTTTTTAAAAATTTATTCAACAAATATTTAATGAGCAACAACTATATTCTAAGTAGTATGCCAGGCCTTAGTGGCACAGTGGTGAACAAGTTAGGCATGATTTTTGCTGTTATTGTGTTTATAGCCTTTATCACTCCCTGGTCCTAAAATGGTGGTTTTCCTAGCATTTCATCCTTTGCCTTCTTCTTGCCTCAATGGTTTTAACTATGCCTCCCATACATTGGTGACTGTGAAATTTATATCTCCAGCCCAGACATCTCTTTTGAGCTCCAAATCTATATTTCCAATTGCCTGCTAAGCCCTTGTACCTGTCTCTCAATGAATTGATATATACAAAGCACTTAAAACAGTGCCTGAAGTTTAGTATAAGCACTCAGCCAAAGCCAGCTATTATTACTTTTTATTGCCCCAAACACAGTATATCTAAAGAGGAAACTATTTTGTAGTCCTTCCCATGACACTACAACCTGCTGCAATCTTTTTTACATTTGTTAAAAGTTATCACCATCCACCCAATTTCAGCAAGAAACTACAGAATCAGCCATCAATTCTCATCTCCATCCTTCTCACCAAGTTTCGATAATTTTACCAAAAATCTGTAGAATCTGACTTTTCTATTCATATTTTGTTGGTTTCAAACCTCATCATCATACATCAATAGCCTCCTAACTGGTTTTTCTACCCCTGACTCCATTCTAATCTCTAAACTGCCACCAGGGTTATTTCTAACAACAAATCCAATTATGTTATCTCCTGATTTAAAGCCTTTGTTGGTTTCCTGCTTCTTCCAGAATAAAATAAACACTCCTTAGCTTAACACATTTAAGGGTTTTCATTTTCTGGCCCCAACTACCTTTCCAGCCTCATGTCTGTGTATTTCTTCCTGCCACCTCTCCTTCCCAAACTCATAGTATGTATTACACTTCATTCATACTGAACTTCTCACCATTCCCAAGCCACTTTATGTTGTTTCGCATCTCTTTGTTCTTGGATATGCTGTCCTCTCTGTCTAGAATATTCTTCTCCATCGTTTCTACCTTCTTTTCTACCTAGCGAACTTATATTAAATCCTTAGTATCCAGATCAAAAATCATTTCCCCTATGAAACAGTCCCAGACCTCTTCAGAATAAATTTATTCTTCCTTCCTCTGTACTTCCAAGGTTCTTTGGGTCATTTTGGTAGCACTTACCATGTGGTGGCAAAATTCCTATGCTTGTATAACTATGTTGCCCTCTTCAATTTGGTATTTACAATGTCTAGGACACTGTCAGGCATATCATAGGTGATCAATAGATGACTTTCAAATGAGTAAACAGATCTCCTAGTGGCTTACAACACCACCTTTTCCTTGTCTATCTTAAGAATTATTGCTAACTTAAGAATTATTATAGCAATAATTATTGCTAATTATTGCTTAATAACAATTGAATTGATGGAAAAATAACAATCATGTTCAATGGTATAATCTTTAAGAGAAAAAACTCTAGAATCAGACTTTTGTCTGAATGCTATCTCTGCCGTCTGACAATTCCTAGCTGTGTGACTTAGGGCAACTCATCTTACCTTTCTGAGACTTAATTTTCTTAACAGTAGAAAAAAAGGATAGTAGAAAAGGGATAAAAATACCTCCTCCTGAAGTATTATTATGGGTATTGTGTGGATTAGATAACATATGTGAATATACCTTGCAATTCCTATCCCACACCTCCAATTTTCTTCTTTTTCTTTTAATGTGAAAGGAGAATTAAAACTCATTTCCCAATTTTGACAAGTAATGTATGAGAAACGAAAGGAAGATGTCAGAGAAGACTCTCATTTGTGGATTGTATGTATAGAACAATGGTCATGCTTCTTATTTGTCCCTCACACATGGACAAAGTACTTTCTCATATATTATTTTGTTAGCTGCTCAAGTCTACCCTGTGAAATATATATGACAAATATGCTCATCCCAGAGAAATTAACTGATTTATCCTAGGTCACAAATCCAACAAATGCAGAATTTAGTTAAAACCCACTATACTGCACTGTCTCTCTAATTCAGGCTTTTTATCATCTCTTATCTGGACTCCCTATAACAGACCTGACTGTTCTTCTGGTTTCAGTCTTCCTCTGTCTCCCCACCCCCTTTCCTGATATCCATCCACTCTGCAAGCAAAGGACTTACTCTAAAACACAAATACGATTATGTCACTCCAACATTTGTGGAAGCCCCCATACCTGTTATTATCTAGCCCTACCTACCCATCCAACCCTATCTTATTCTGTCCTCTTCTGTCCTCATGTAGCTGATGTTAAGGTCACAGTTATACTTGTGATGTTGGCTTAACATGCCATGCATATTTGCTCCTCCTGCTTTTTCTTCTGCTTTTTTTTTTCATTCTCTGCCTTGCCTTTCTCCTGTCTCTATACACATATTATTCTTCCCTTAAGGCCCAGAAAAATTCTTAGTATTTATTTTGAAGTATCCCCTTCTTGTGTCCTTCTTATCTCACTGTTTTTCTTTTTTTCCTTCCTTCTATGAATATCTATGTAGTTACTACCATGTGCCGGGCATCGTGGTTAACCCTGTTGTGATAAAGATCATGGCAAATACTAAGCCACTGTGGCCAGAGCACAAAGAGGGGGAAATGGAGAGAAGGCAGTAAGAACACTTTGTGAGATGAGGCTGGAGGAATAGGAAAGAGTCAGACCTGTTCTGCACTCTTATTTGCCCCCTGACTCATCAGAGCATTTCCCTAATGCCTATACTATGACATATTTCTTTGTGTTGGGTGTGACTGGCATTATAGATAGTTATTGTTGGCCACTTATTCTGTGTTGAGTATTATGACAAAGCCTTTATGCATGGAGGACTCACTCCAGTGGCACATCTGCCCCTTCCAGGTTTATAACATTTAGGCAAGCCACGAGGTACATGTCTATTCTCAAGCTTATTTAGAGTTCCATATTTAAGTGTGGAGATCCTTTCCTGATTTTTTCCCCTTTTAATTCTTTATGAAGTGGTTAAAAATATAAAGAGCTCCAAATTTGGAGCCAAATATTCCTAGGTTCAAATACAGACTCCATCATTAACTATGGCCTTAGGACAAATCACTAAATATATTATTAGTTGTAAAATTATTACTATTGTTATTATTCTTCTCCACTCACTCACTGATTGCTTCTCTACCTAGAGTCTGTTTGGGGGGAAGTTTAGAGAAAATTGCTTAATTATTTGTTGAATTTGTTTTCAATCTTCCTAGGAGAGAAAAAGAGTTGGAATTATTATTATACTTGTTCCAGTTTCCCCAAAGCCACTTCCACCTGTGCTGCCCTAACTTTGTGACCCCTATCTAGACCTGTGTCCCAACTAAAGATTATTCCAGAAGGTACCTCCTCAGGCATCTTTGAAGTCCCAGTTCTCCTTTGTCTAACAACAATAGGGTTAGTTTGATATTATCTCTCAACCTGGTTTGCTTACATTGAGGAGGAGTTGGTGTTATTCAGTGGAAAACTTTCTGGTCATAAAACTCTGCAACATTTACCTCAGAGAGACCAGGCTTTTCCAGAATTGTCTGGGACCTCTGACCATGAGGCTGAATTGGTCTTCTGGAAGACAGATTTTTCTCTTGGGGAGGGAATGAATGTTAAATGATATTTTTCCTTACTCTGTAAAGCTTTGAGTGACCATTTTTCATTACCCAAGGGAAGACAATTGGTAAAGAAAATCTAAAATGCATAAGGATCTCTAAATTTTGTGTATGGGTGAAGCAGATCCCTTAAAGACAGAGATAAACCTTAAATTTATAAAATTTATTTTGCCTTTGAGATATGATTAAGTTGCACAAATACCTTCCAGTGCCTGGCATGCAACTAAATATCCAGAGCATGCTTATAGATAACTAATGTTGGTGTTGATGTTGATAATGAAGCAGAAAAGGATTTATTGGAACATTTTTCAAGATTTACAGCAGTAGTCCCTTTTACCCCCCCCAAAAAAATCTGATATGACTCCCAAAATAAAAACCAGATCAAAATAAGTATTTGTTAATAATTCAAAGTTTTAAACATTTACTTGTAAAGTCAATAAGAAGGAAGAGGCTGAGAAGAACATAAAAATCTGAAATTCAGAGCTATAGAAATCTTAGTCTCTAGTTTATTTCTCTTCCATTTTTGTTATAGTGGTGAGAAAATCCTGATGTACCTAAATAAATAGTGGACATCAGGGGGTGAGGGCTTTTTTGTTTAACACTTTGTCTTACCATCACAGGATACTCTGCAGTTAAACAGACATAGCAAGAAAACCTATATTTCCAGATACACACACAACTTTCTTCTCTTCTTCTCTCTTCCTCTCTCTTTCTCTCTGTCTGTCTGTCTGTCTGTCTCTCTCTCTCTGGCACACATTGTTACCTTGGCAGCACATATTAACATAATCAATGGTGGGTTCCCACGTGTTAATGTTTGGTATGTAACCCATATGAATCATGCATGTTTTGTTTTATTACAATTTTTAAGATAGTTTAAAATATTTTTTAAATTAAATTAAAATCTAATGTTGTAGAACTATTAACATACCTCCACAATTTCAAAACACTAAATTATATGATAATCTCATTAAACTTCATAGGAAAGAATGAAGTACTGTAGAAGGTGAAAGAAGGAAGAGGTCAATATGGATTGTAGTTAGGGAAGGCTTCACAGAAGTAAGATTTGTGCTGGGCCTTAAAGAAATAGTAGAAAATTAATGCCAAATGTTTATACTATACATTCTAGATTTTACAGGATATGCCTGGATTCCAAATTTTCTCCTCTAGAAAACTTCTCTGGAAAACAGGAATATAAATATAGTTGTATTTGTCTGGATTGATGACACATCTTTGCTTTAAAAACATATTCTTATTACGTATTGGGGACACAAACTTATTAGACAGCATAAGTGAAAACATGGAAGAGGAATCAAGATGGTGCCAGCCCATATAATGTCTTTGAGGAAATTAGAAAAAGGCACCCTTTCCTCTAGGCAGTCATAGTTTCTATTCACTTGCCCTCTCAGTCAGGTTTTCTTTTGCAGTGAATCCTATGAACAAACATGTACTGCAGCTCTAGAAAGAATGAACGTGGTTGAGTGGAGGACAGTGAGAAGAGCTACCTGGCTAAAGCACAGGATGATTATTATGGAGTAGGGGGAAATGGCTGTGGACTGTTGGAGCAGGGCCAAGCTATGGAGGCTTTAATATATAGGCAGAGAGAAAAATTTGGCTTTGATTGGGCTTGTGGGTGCTGTTACAGCTTATTGAGCAGAGGAAGGACAAAATGATGAATTAGGAGGGTAGTATATAGAAGGAAGAAAATAAAGGCAAAGACTGTGGTCAAAGGTAAAGTCTTTATAATAAAAAGATAGATAAATAGATCAACAGTAGACTCTTGGTAAGTGTATTTAGGTATATACGACAGAGGGAGTTATATGTGTGAGCAATTATCTGGCATAAGAAGAGTGAGCAAAAGAACCATTGATCATGTCTGACTTCCCCAAATAGCAGTCAATACAGGGCTTTGCAGGTGGCAGAAATCAGGGGTGTGTGCATTCAACAATCATGTCATTAATATTAATAATAAAAGCTTCCATTTGGAGAGACGTTACTGTGGGTGAGGTGCTGGAATCAGACTGTTAGATCAAGGTTCAGAACTCTTCTTTGCAATTTCCTAGCTGATTCTGCCTGGGGAAGTCATTTTAACTTTTATGTGTTTCCTTGTTCCATTTGTGAAATGATAGTATCTATAGAGTTATTGAAATGTTTAAATGAAATATTACATATGTCAATTAAATCTTACCTGCTATTATTATTATTGATGTGGTTATTGTTAAGAACCTGACACCAACCATTTGATTCCCTTCCACTGGAGGCACATTTCTCCCATTTTACTGGTCAATTGCTAAATCTAGTTCTCACGGTCCACCAAGTCACATAACCTTTTGCCCTTGTAAAGCGTCTATGTGTTTGTTGCCATTTGTACAAGTATTCTTCCATCAAAGGAAACTTAAAAGACAAAATTTGAAACTGATAAAGTAGATATAAAATATCGTAGGATATTCAGTTTTTGTTGTTGTTTGAACACTTAAAGAAATCTCAAACTAAAGGCAAAAAAAAAACACTTTCTAAGTTTTATGTCTTATGGAGTGATTAAAAATCTTGCAACAGTATATTCTGTGTCAAGAAGCTTGCAGCTGCAACCCTTCAATTTCCAAATTATTTTATTTCTATCCCCCTGCCAAATCCTCTCCTACTGCACCCCAATCTAAGACTACTGGAAAAATTGAAGGCACAGTAGTCATGTTAGAAGAGACCTATAGCTTTCCTTGTTTTGGTGCCCAGCACTTGTTTCAAGCTCTCAGCCTGAGCTCTCCAGTCCTTAAAGCCATGAGAGTAGCTTGAGGCTCCCACTCTCCCTAATGGCTATGATAGCCAAGGGGGCTGAGGGAGGGTGCTTCATCTTTGTCCACTGACTCAGAGTATAAGTCAGTGGGGAGAAAAGTTTTGACATAAAACATCGTACTTTGGAGTCAAATTGGCAGCTGCTCCTTTCTGTATTTTGAAGGATCTCTCTATACATTTCTATGTGTACGTTTCTCTGTAAGTTTGGTTATGCCCTCCTCTATACCCCTGTCAGAGTATATGTTCATTTAAGGTTTTTTCTTTGTCAATTTGTATTCTTTTTAATGTTAAGTGTCTTTTTAAAATTTTGAAACAACCTCTAAATTACAGAAAAGTTTCTAGTGCAAAATTTTTTCTTCTATAGCCATCGGAGAGTAGGTTGTCAACATAATGTCACATCACCCCCAAATACTTTAACATGTATTTTCTGCAAACAAAGATTTCTGCTACATAGCCATTTTTTATTTTAAAAAGTCATTATGAAATATTTTACACAATAAGAAGTTATAAAATATATATAAATATTGTATAAAATGATATAATGAACACCTGCATGACCATCACCAATCCCACAGCCCCGCCTCCACCATCTTGAATTTGGTGTATATCTTTCATTCCTAAGCTTGGATTCCTAAGTGAGTTTCAGGTAGATCTATGAACACCTTGAAATTGTATGTAAAATTTGATGTGTCTGTGAATATTTCTGGGGAAAAGATACATAGTTTTGAAGACATTTATATGGATAAAGGTAAGCTATGTGAAGTACCAGATTTCATGAAAAAAAAATGTCTACAGTTTGTGCATATACTCTTCTGCCACTCATTTATTGTTTAGCTCTTTATGTTCCGGCTCTCTCCCCAACCAGTTCACTGAGATCAATTTCTTAAAGGTCACTTCCTAATCACTAAATCCAGTTGCTTCTTCTCAATCCTTATCCTCATTGAACTACCTGCAGAATCTTACTCATGGCTCACTTGTCCTTCTAGACGTTCTCTCTTCCTTTGGCTTCTGCACTTTCTTGATACTCCTCAGTCCCCTTATTTGGAAAATATAATACCTAACTCATATGGTTGTAACCATTATCTATAATATTCCTAAAGCACCTGGTTGTTGTATGTGCTCAATAAATTGTAGTTGTTATTAGCAGTTAATTCTCATATCATCTTCCAACCCCCTATTTAAGATGTTGCTAATGGACAGAGGTCATGCCAACAGGACAGCCAGCAATTACTGTCTTAACTTCCTGCAGTGCTGTTCATTAGCCTATCAGTAGCCCTGTAGTTGCTAGTAGTTCTTGTTAGAGCAGTATCAGTAATCTGCAGAGCCTTCAGGAGAAAACAGTTTAGGTAAAGACTAGTTAGCCCTAAATTATATAGGGATATACACTTAATTTCATCACACAAAGTTTATAACACTATTCTCAGCCTGGTCACCTTTAAGGGCCTCAGAAGGCAAAAATGTAGTTCTCCCTTTTTTGTTTATTGAGCTTTTTGCTCACTCTGCTACTAAATAGACTGACAATGAAGGTGCCAACTCTATCATGAAGGGCATTTGCTTGCTTCAAGCTGGGCTGAGGCCAGTTATTCTGGAGGAGCCATTGAAGAGCCATATGACTTTCAGTCACTATTTACTTGGAACAGAATGAGAGGAAGGATTTATATCAAGTTACCAGTCCCCTGAGCCTGCCCTGTCCTGAGCTGTCCTCTTTATTTTTTATGTCCACTATTAGCTGCCAGTAACAGTGACATACTTTTGTTCATATTCATAATATAACCTCACAATATTTTAAGGCACAAGCCTCTAAGAAGCACCTTACTGAGGCTCATCTACCTGAAGAGAAACAGCCAAGCTATCTTTGCTATCTGTTAGGTAGAGTGCTTGACCTCATAACTGCCATCCATTCTCTCAGGATAGGCTATGCTGTCATGGCAAACAGCTTCCCAAACCACAGTGGCTCAAAATAACTAAAGCTTATTTCTTGTTTACACTACATGCACATGATGAGTCACCTGGGGGACATTACATGGTCTTCAATCTAGGACCCAGATGGAGCAGCATCCATCTGGAACACTGCTTGTCGTCATGGCAGAGGGAAAGAGAGCTCTGGATGCCTCTTGCTGCACCATCAATTAAATCTTGTTTCCAAATGGGACTCGTGTCATTTTCCTCATAGACCATTGGTTAGCCTTGGTCAGGGGCCAGTTGAGGAACAGCGAGTGTGATCCTACCATGTGCCCTGAAGGTAGAGAGTTGAAAATATTCAGTGAGCAGCACTAATTACTCCCTTACACTCTTACTTAATGCATGGGGTAGAAACACATCTCTGGTCTCTCTAGCCCTGTCCCTTTCCCCAGAACATCTTGCTAAGTTACTTCTCTTCAGTTTCACCCATTCTTGTTTCTTTGCTCCTTCAGAAACCAAGCAAATTCTTGTCAGTTTGGTAATTTTCATGCACACTGCAATATGATATCATTTAATGCAAGGTGGTATTTTTTTTCTCAATTTGAATTATTTCTACCCCTTTGATGTTTTTGTAGTTGTATGCTGCAGTGATGTACAGAGATATAAGCTTAGAATAGTTTTGTTTCAATAAAATGCTCTCTTTTTTACTCTTCCTACCCTCCTGCTGTTTACTGTTATGGTAATAGAATAGCTATAATTCTGTGATCCTCTGACCATAAAATGGGATTAAATGACTTGCCCAAGGGTATGTAACTAGTGGGTATTAAAGGAGCCTAAACTAGAACTCAGGTTTTCTGACTCATAGTCTGTTTTCTTTTTATTACACCAGGTTCTAGTATAAAGAAAGTTGTATAACTGATGGCAGTGTAATTTACTCCCAGAGACAACTGGTAACAACAGAATCTGGCCTTTAATCTTGAACAGAAGGAATTTTCCATTTAAATGTCTCCTTTTGAGTATTTTGATGAATTCCATGTCATAAAATAGGATTCCTGGGATTCCTGTGCCAACAAGCTTGTATTCTTGCTTGAAGCAAACAAACAACTGACCCTGAATGGATCAATGACATAATCCTGACTCTCTGTAAAACTCAAGCAAATAAGGACTTTCACCACCCCTGTTGCACCTCAATCTAGAATAAGGCACTGTGTATATTTTATCATTGTAGATTTGTTTCTTACTAATATTTAGAATGTAAGACAATGTTCACGGATTACAATTACCAATAAATTCAATAGTTTAGTGAGAGCATTACTGTATATACTGTGTCAACCTGTCTCAATTTGGAGTTACTTTTCATATGACACGCTGTGGGCTCTTCTCATGTATAGTTTATTTTAAAGCTCTTCACTGATGCTTCTTGTCTTAACCAAATTTTCTATTGATAATGGCTTCAGTAAAGGCCTGAGCCAATGTGACTATCACTAAAAATCATAGATGATAAAGGAGGAATCTCTAATATCAAGACAAGTCTTAATACACAGACACAGAGTTCTTGTCAAGATATCAACCAAATGTGACATCAACAGTCCAGATTATCTTCAGGTACCATGAACCAGCCTAGGATGTAGTGGATGGATACATCATTGGGTTTGTACATAGATTCAATAATATAAATTACACATTAGGAAGAAGGAATCTTTTCAAAGAATGCCACACAGAAACCATTAGAATGATGCTCTGAATTGTTCCAGTAGTTTGTCTTCTGGCATCAGGCGGTCTTGATTACTCTTATGACAATAAAATCTAGGATTATCATCATATGTAGAAACACAAAGCTAGATGTCTGAAGACACTGGCTATTAGTATAAAGTCAAAGCCAGTTTTGCTTATGGTATCTCGGTGGTGATAGAGATATATTCTATAATATTTTTTCACAGACTTCTTTGTTGTAGTCATTTAGCTATCTGGCCAGTTTTTTTCCTCATGGACAATTTCATTCATGAACAAAGCAGAGAAAATGGTATAATATGACTCAGTGTTCCTATCATTGAGCTTCAATAATTATCAACCGTGGCCAATCTGCTATGAGACCTTTATGAAGATTATTATAATCATTTGCATTTCATGACTGTGAACTTTCTAATGCCTTTCACTTTCTATGACAACTATATGTATAAATGTTAGGAATTTATGTAAGGAAAGAGAATTTATTTAAACCACTTGAAAATAATATCCAAAATATTCATGTTACTAGGATAGTTCAACCACAAATGTTATCAACCAACTTCCTAAGATATTCTTAGAGGTAGTGAGCCAGAATCCTTCTATTAACACCTATTTGTTATATTAAATCACTTAAAAGCTAGAAGAGTACCACTGCTTCTCATACTATAGTCTGGTAATATTTGGGTATCAGCAAATGTGTTCTTGGGAATACACCAGTTCTTCTGTTTAAGAAACATTGTGCTAATATCAAACTGATAATAATCCTTTTGTGTGTTCACTCATATACTCATGTTGAATTATTTTATCAGTACTTGTCTTTTAAAGTGGCAATAATTAAATGACATTTTCTAAAGTGATTTAACTTTCTTAAGTCAGTGTTTCTCAGGTAGGTCCATGAATCAATTCTAGAGTTCCTTAGAGTTCTGATGGATGGGAAATACCACTCTAAGGGAAGAACATAGAAAATTTGAGAGTTTTGTAAAACAAGTTGGCATCGAAACAAATATATGAGCCCTGCAGGTTACTCTAGTTGTGCTCTCAATAAACAGAATGTGGACATTCTGGTGGGGAAAAAAAAAAAGCTTTCCCCAAAATATGAAGTTAAAAAGTTAGTAGTGGAAAATAAGGTTAGATGGTATATTGGAACTGGATTATTTAAACCAAAAGAAAACATCATACTGTCAAGGAGTCTGAACTTTGCATCATTGTGAAATTGCTTTATGTGAGGTTGGGAGTATTGTCTTCTGAAAAAATGAGTTCTGTAAATTTGGTAGATCCAGTAGGAGAACAAGTCATTTACTACTCTACACATATAGCAAGTGTAAAGGCCTGTTTCCAAATCTAGATATGTTGTGCTGGATTTTAATACTGTGTAAGTAAAATAATATTCTCTCTATATTTGTCTCCATTAATAAGCATTGAAATTTACAACAATGAAGATTTTAATCCTTTTTTGTCATGCACGGCTGAGTGTTTAAAAAAATTTATACCTATGTTGCATGGAACAATAATTTGGTAGGAGGATGGCCCCCAATCTACTGACACACCAGTTATTCAGTGGCAGTCAAAGGTTTCTAAGCATGCTTCAGAATGGAAACTTACTAGTGCTTTCATTTCTCACTCCAGAATTGTGAAAGAACAAGAACATAGTTTAAGTTATTCTATGTAGAATAATAACTCCTACCACTACAATAACAATAGCAAAATGATGACAATAATACTATATACCAGTCATTGTACTAAGAACCTTATTTACGTTTTTTTCATTTCATCCTCACAGCAACCCAAAGACAGTAAGCTGGTAGGTCTTTCCTTCCTGTTTGCTTGAGGTGCTGCTAATATCTGACAGTGTGTTTTGGTGGAAGCTCCTGGAGCTCATCTGCTTGTGTTTCATACGGGTAGTTTCTCCTTTCCCATCTTGCAGTGGGTTGCTACTACTATACCACTCATTCCCATATCACAGTATGAATACTTCATCAGCATCTAATATTCATATGCAATTAACAAAATCTATTTTATATGTGCTATCTCTTTTGATCCTGGCAGGAACCCTATGGAGAAAGGAAAATACAGTATTATACTAATTTTAGATGAGAAAATGGAGATTCAGATATTTCTTAATAGATCAAGTTACAAGTTGTCTTCACATCACATTCTACTATGTTATATTGAATCTTGACTCCGCTTCAATTATTGAAAGTGTAGTCATCTTTTTTCCCACTTAATAGGAAGATAAAAACTAGTCCTCATTTATTGTGTCTTTCTGCACTCAACATATCAGGCATACCAAAGGCATTTAATAAATGTCTGTTGATGTTGCTTGTTATATTTTATATTTATATGGATAAAAGCTAAAAGAATAAAATTAATTTTAGGTAAGGTTTGCAGTTGGTTAGTATGTAGCTATTCATTAAGCTGTGTAATATCTTAATCTTCTTTGAAACTCCTTTCTATAGAAGGGCCCCACATATTTTCCTTATTGTCTGACTAAGCCCAAATCTTCTGTTTTTAAACTATTGCCCTTCACTGCTTTATCAGTGAGAGTAAGGAGAGGCAGAGAAGAAGAATGGAAAAGGATATACAAATGGTGGCTAGGAATATACCCATGCCAAACATTTACTTAAGTCACAATAGAGACTGCAAATCTGTGGGCTCAAGTCCTATGGCAGGTATTTTGGCCTGAATTCTAGGTAACCACCTTCCTTTCATTCACCATTAATGACCATTTTGTTTTTCCTTTTGCTTATTTGGTTACCTTCTTTGGTCTTCAGTGTCGTTGTTTGCCAGGTAGAGCCTTAACAATATAATCAGATCTCTTTTGTATACGTCTTATCTTCGATGCGCAGCCCAAAATGTGTTACTTATAAATTCTCATCATGCAAGGCTACTGGGAGCAATGAATAATACATAGTAAGAGTTGCATTTTGCAACTAGTAAATTGATAGGTTGATCATTCTTCCAGAGTGAACTTTAAACAATCCAGTCTCACAGGCTGGGATGATGAATAATAATAATGATACTACCTTTATACTTGTGTTTAGGGCATTCATATATGTTATGTGAGTTGAACTATTTACCAGTTATATGAGATAGGTATGGATTATTATACCCATTTTATATATGAAAATGACTGAGACTTAATGATATTAAGTTATCACTTAGCTAATATAAAAACCATTTATAGAGTCACAAGTTCAATCAGTTGGTCTTTCCATAATCCCTCATTGCCTATTCTGCCTATCTTGTACATCCCTTCTGACAAAAAGATCTACTGTTTTATTGCAAGCCTTCTCTGTGAACCAAGTAAATAGTATAGGCATTAGGTTCTAGAGTCAGTTGGGGTGATTTAGAGGACAGCATATTTGGGACCAGGATAATGAGGAAAGTTTTATTGGAGAAAGTGGAATTTGAGTTGCAGCATGAAAGAATCCCCCAATCTCTGTCTTTTTTTTTTTTTAATAAGTCCCATAAGTAGGAAAAGGATATGCTTCCCAATTCTAAATTGATTGGGCTATGTATAGATATTTGCGGATAGAGAATCATGGGTGCGTGGGGGGTGATGTTTGTAGACCTTTTAAAAGTATGTTTACATGAAAGGAATTAGCTGAAGAAAAGAGAAATTCTACTTATCTGCCAAGGTCCATTCAAATTGCACTATCTCCACAAAGCATGATATGAACACTCAGGGCTCCATTAATCTTCCTTTTCTCTGAATCCTTTAATAATTGTAGTCTAGACTGGAGGTTAAAAACTTGTGACCCGTGGTCCAAATATTGTTTGGACATGTTTTGTTTTCACCAGTGCTCCTGTATGTTAGAGATAGAATTTTATTGGCTTTCTTGGAAAGGAGGGCAGGACACTGAGCCCACAGGCTTGTCATAATCGTCCAACAAGGCCCTCCAAATGTTTTGGTGTGGTGACATACAACCATATTGGGATATTCAGGTATCAACAGTTCATAACCAAAGATGTGGAGTCCATTCAGCAAGATGACCCTCTTCTTCCTCACCATTGATGTAGAATGCACTTAGAAACAGTCTCAGCATTAGTCTTCCCAATTGGAGAGAGAAAATAGAAAATGGCATCAAGCTTTCTGAGAGATTAGATCACTGCCCTATTATATTTCTTTCTGCCTCAGAGCATTTTCCACTGAAATTGATTAAAGTCTTGTAGTTAACAGACAGATTGAATATAATCTTTTCCTCCTCAACCTATTAGTCACTGACTACTGAGCATAACTCTGAGAGGTTTGATTAGAGAGTTCCATTAAAAATCGTCATACACTGTACTTTCCATGTCTCTATGAATTTCTCTTTGCTCCGTGCAGTGGCCATAGACTTAACCCTTAACCCATGCGCTTTGTAACAATTGACATGGAGAGAGAAAGAAACCTTTAATTAGTATCTCTTGAGGATGTGATGGCTCTGAACAGCTCTGCACAGATGGGAATCACCAGATATTACCAGTGGGAATCACCACTCTTCCTAAAAACCAGTAGTAGTAGATGTTTAACTCCTACACTGCTTTCAGTCTCTGCGACCCTCCAGAGTGCCAGGGACCAAGGCTGGGAAACTAGTTCTGACTGGATTATCTAGAAGCCAGGCAAGGCCAGTGCATCCTATTTCCACAAAGCAGTGGAAACTGCCTGAATGCTGCCAGAAGCATAGAGATGCTTCTGATGACCTGTCACGTTATCTTTTCCCTTCAGGCTCCTACAGAGTGTGCTGAATCAGCTCAGATGGACTGGAATGATCCTATCCGCTAGTGTTATGATTATCTCTGTAAGCTAGACAATCCGTTGACTTGGTTTTTTTTTTTTTTTTGGAGACAAAGTCTCGCTCTGTTGCCCAGGTTAGAGTGCCGTGGTGTCAGCCTAGCTCACAGCAACCTCAAACTCCTAGGTTCAAGCGATCCTCCTGCCTCGGCCTCCCTAGTAGCTGGGACTACAGGCATGCGCCACCATGCCCGGCTAATTTTTTCTATATATTTTTAGTTGTCCAGCTAATTTCTTTCTATTTTTAGTAGAGACGGGGTCTCACTCTTGCTCAGGCTGGTCTCGAACTCCTTACCTCCAGAGATCCTTGCCAGTTCTGTTGGATTCAGTTCTATACAACAGAGTATTTTCTTTCTTTTAAAATGTGGTAAGATTAAATCTATCATCGTCTCACACCTGAATTTTAGCATTAGTATGTTCATTTGGAGTTTCACATTGTTATACTCTAATTTTGTGCAAGACTATGGTGCTGTCTCTCTAGCATGAAGATCCCTAAATAAAGCCTTTTTACCTTACATTACTTTAACTGGTACAGCAATCCTCTTGAGTGCCATTAAGAATACTAAACATTCAGGATATATAACTGACTCTTCCAAACTCCACAATACGGTATTACTGACCTGCAGCTTTCTTCAAACAAGAGCAAATGAGTCAAATGATACAGACTGTCGAGCAATGACTAACAAGACCTTTCAAAAGAAAGTCACTTCCTGAGCTTTGATTCTTTGGCATTCATACACCAAATCAATTATGTGGGACTCCAGGCTGTGCTGATTTTTTGATTGTGCCAGAATTTTGTTGAATTAGCTCTAACATGAAATTAAATGTGTTGTCTCCTGAGTCAGGAAAATGCCTTTGTTATTCACTGCTTGTTCAGCTAACACAGGTGTGTACCTGCTTGGCTCATTATACACTGGTTATCAGAATCCTACCTTTCCTATGCCAACTGGGCTCCCTTTTCATCACAGGAGAGACAAAGACATTTAGTAATTTTGTCAAATTAGTGGGGACAGCAGTGGAGTAGAATGATAGCTGCACATATCTCTCACAAACAGAAAATGTCCTCTCAAATGGCATATCATGGTGATGCATCCTTACCTCTCACCTCTGTTTCTTCATTCATTTTTTAATTTTAATTAATTAAAGTATTTATTTTTCTGTGAAATAAATTTTATCTTATTAACTCTAAGTGAGACAAAAATGAAGTTCTGTTTTCTGAATAATATGCAACATTGCTTATATTGGAGTTTGTATGTTATTTTTCTTTTTTTTTAATTGGTTCATTTTTTTAGTCTCAGAATATTACGGGGATACAAATACGTTGGTCACATAAAGTGCTTTTGCACTGCCCAAGTCAAAGCTATAAGCATGCCCATCCTGCAGATAGCATGCACCACACTGGTTAGGTGTGAATTTACCCATCCCCTCAACCCCCTCCCACCTGCCTGAGCCCCAATGAATGTTACTTCCATATGTGCACATAAGTGTTGATCGATTAGTACCAATTTAATGGTGAGTACATGTGGTGTTTGTTTTTCCATTCTTGAGATACAGCCTACAGAATGGGAGAAAATATTTGCATGCTATACATCTGATAAAGGGCTGATAATGAGAATCTATAAAGAACTCAGGCAAATCAGCAAGAAAAAAAATCAAACAACTCCATTAAAAAGTGGGCAAAGGACATGAACAGAAACTTTTCAAAACAAGATAGACTAATGGCCAACAAACATGAAAAAATGCTCAACATCTCTGATCATCAGGGAAATGCAAATCAAAACTTAAATGAGATATCACTTATCTTCAGTGAGAATAGCTTTTATCAAAAAATCCCCAAACAACAAATGTTGGCGTGGATGCAGAGAGAGAGGAACACTTATGCACTGCTGGTTGAACTGCAAACTAGTACAACCTCTATGGAAAGTAGTATAGGAGATACCTCAAAGAACTACAAGTAGAACTACCATTTGATCCAGCAATCCCATTACTGGGTATCTACCCAAAGGAACAAAAGACATTCTATAAAAAAAGATATCTGCACCCAAATGTTTATATTAATAGCAGCACAATTCACAATTGAAAAGATGTGGAAACAACCCAAGTGCCCTTCAATCCATGAGTGGATTAACAAAATGTGGTATATGTATACCATGGAGTACTACTCAGTCATAAAAAAGCGGTGAACTAATACTTCTTATATTAGCCTGGATGGAATTGGAGACCATTCTTCAAAGTGAAGTATCACAAGAATGCTTCTTCATTCTTTATGAGTTTATGGCAGTACTGGATTTAGGGAAGTGTTGCTTCACACAATAAGCTTAGACATGTTAAGTGAGAAACTATGTCTGTTCAAATTTCCAGTGAGAAGGATATGAAAACTCTAGCCAGTGTGTTATACTGATGGATCCGATATTTCTGAGAGAAAATTAATCTTTGTCCTATGTTGTGCCAGATCCTCTAACTAATTATAGCAAATAATAATAAACCAGTATTTACATATAATACTTGTTTTTGGAAAGCCAGATACACCTACAAATCTAATGACACCCTCTCTCACTCCTTTTACTGAGCAGGCATTTTGGACGGGTCCTGAAACACATTTCCTGCTTTTCTATTAAAACAAACATTAATGTTATTCCTGTGAGTCTTTTCTTTTTTCCTGATAAGGCTTATTGTGGGGCGCGGCGGCAACGCCATTCTAAGATGGCGCCCGTATCCGGTGG
>VBSM01003151.1:4650928-4663906 GCA_008086735.1 Cheirogaleus medius | reverse complement strand
AGAAGAACTCCAGTTGCCGTGTCTTCCTTGCTGGCAAGGCGGGCGCGACAGCTTATCTCTTGCTCCTCTTCATAAAGATCTTGGTGTGTTTTTTGTGAAAATACCTGTTTTAGTCTGTGAAATGCAGTCCCCAGCACAACAGACACTCCTATGGTCTCCCCTGCATAGTCTCAACAAATCTCTCTTCTCTCTGATCCCACCCATATCCTTATTGAGCCACCCCTCCCTCCAAATAGTACTAGATGGGGGAAAATGAAACTAAAGAGATTCACTCAAAACGCCTGCAGGTTTTGCAATAAAGCTTAATGTTCTAAGTATCAACTTTGGCATGCACAGGCACCCTGGATTTACAGGTCTCAGATAATTACAGTTCTAAGCAGTTGAAGTATATCTCACTCTGTTTTCCCTGCTGTTATATTAGAATATCCTGTATAAATTAAATTAATAGAAGACCTAGTGCCCTCTGTTTTAAGGGAATAGTAGCAATGGAAACTCACTGGGTACCAATTGAGGGGACTTCTGGCTCTGTGAACTGTGACCTTAGGCAATTCATTTCAACTCCTCTTGAGTTCCTTTATTTATAAAATGGAGATAACAGTATCTCTCCTGCTCACCTCACAGAGTTGTAGCCAAGTTCCCACATAATAACGTTTGTGTTCACAAAGCCACACACACCTTTATAGTCATCTTATTTCCGACTTCCTCCTTCCCTGTCATAGAAGAGACGAAATTGCCTACCTCTTCCTATCAACTAGCATCTAGAAGAAATTAAAGAGTAAACATATTATCATAATCATCAAACTTGTCTGTTGCTTCCTTATATTTTTAAGGCACTGTTCACTTGCTAGGTGAAAAGTAGCTCCTTGAGAAGACATTATGATTCCAATATGTAATTATGATTTACTGGCAAGATTTTTAAAAGAAGACATTAACTACTGCCTGCCTTGGCCCACCTCTGAGTTTATCTTTCTTATTCATTAATCACCATATTGAAGTGCAATTTATTTATTTTTCATTTACCTCTGCTGTGCCCAAATTCTTCATCTTTGTGTTTCACCCTTTGATATCTTTTTCTGCCTTCTTAGTATGAGTTGATGTCTAGACAGATAACAGTTATTAAAAGTTTGGAAAATGATTGTTGTCCTAGGTAAGCTGTTATAGGGTTTATTTAGGAGTAAACATTTTCTGTTTAAGTTTAAAACATAATTCATTTGTCATGAATGACTTGAGTTCTTGGTGAAAATGTTACTTGAGAAAATGGAGATATGGGGTCTTAAAGTGTCATGAATGGCTGGAGTCTTGCTGGAGAGAGTGCAGAGCAAACCTTTGTTCACCCTAAAATGGTGATAACCAGTTGTCAAGAGATGTTTATTGATTGATAATATTAATGATGTACTATGGTCAAAGCATTAGGGGGTGGCTTAAATTATTTTAAAAATGATATACCCAGTCCCTCTCCTAAAGAAATTGACTATAGATGGCCTTTAAGTTATTTTCCAACTTTGACATTTCTTGATTCTATCATGTTTAATTCAGAAACTACTATTGCCAACCAACAAATTTTATGTGGTTATTTAATTTAGAAAGTTATGCATCAATACCTCCTGGAAGATCCTAGTAATGGCCAATCATCCAGTGATTTCAGGTATCATCTGCTTTATATATCTACACAAAAAACTTCTTTGAGTGCCTGAACTGCTTTAGTATATCCTTACCTATGCACCCACTAAAGTGCTTTTGCTCAGAGTAGGTGATCAATACATGTGAAATTGGTTAGTCAGGTAATTCAAGACTACAGAGAGGTGCAAAATCATGGAGGCTAAGTAGTGATAAAAGGCTCGTTGACTTAGTGGCCATACAACCATATTTTTCTCTGCCTTCTCTATTTTTAGGCCTCTTAGACCATGTTTGGAGAGAATTTCACTGGCTCCAGGACTTTGGGCTCTGCTCTAGAAATAGTAACCTTCAGAAAACATACTGAACACTTGCCAAACACCCCCCTGACCTGCTGCCTGAAAGCCACTTGAGAAACTTTTTCCTTAATTTCAATTTCTCACCTTCCCCAGGGATCTTTCTCCTGGAAGATAGGAGGTAAATCATGGGGAAGACTTCAAGGGATAAGCCTGGAATAAGCTACTTGAGAGAAACAGAAGGGTTTATCATGTCCAGTTTGGGGAAAACATTGTTGGAGACAATATTAGTCACTGAATGAAAAAATAAAGACCATACTCCACCCTTGATTATATAGTGCCACTGTTGTTCTTAAGAGGGGGCATAGCTTTCACTAAAAGACTTGGCATTCAACCCACTCTCTGCCTGATGCCTTCCCATCCTATCCCATACTACTTCTGAGGGGCTTAAATTCAAAAGAGCAGCATAATGGAGCTTTTACACAGCTGACTAGTTGGGGGGTTGCTGTTTGCCGTAGAAGTATAGGAGGTAGTGTTAGACAGACCTGGGGTCCATTCTAGCTCTTCCACTTCCTAGCGGTGAGACCTTGCACAAGTGGCTTAATCCATTTGAACTTAGCCAAACCTGAATTTTTTACTGGTATATTAATAATAATACCCATATCCCAGGATTCAGAGGAATAAATTTGATAATACTTCTTTTTCTTTCAGAATATTATGGGGATACAAATGTTTTGCCTACATGAATTGCTTTTGTACAGTTTGAGTCTAAATGTGCCTATCACCCAGATCGTGTGCATTGTACCCATTAGGTGTGATTCTACCCATTCTCTCCTCCCCTCTCTCACCTTCTTGATTTCTGTTGAGTTTTACTTCCATATGTGCACATGAGTGTTGATTGATTAGTTCCAATTTAATAGTGAGTACGTGTGGTATTTGTTTTTCCATTCTTGCGATACTTCACTTAGGAGAATGGTCTCCAGTTCCATCGAGGTTGTTACAAAAGGTATTAGTTCACCATATTTTATGGCTGAGTAGTACTCCATGGTAGACATATACTACATTTTATCAATCCACTCATGAACTGAGGGGCACTTGGGTTGTTTCCACATCTTTCCGATTGTGAATTGTACACCAATAATACTTTTAAATCACTCAACAGAGTAATCACTTGATTATTGCTGGTAGTTGTTCCCAACATCACAGTTTCATTATAATGATTATTATAATAAATAATAGCTTCCTATCTTTGTGGCCATTATGGGAGGTCTCTGGGAAGCTCTATTGGCTACAGCTTAAAAAGAACAGTTCGCTGAGTAGAACTCCATGGTATACATGTACCACATTTTATTAATCCACTCATGTATTGATGGGCACTTGGGTTGTTTCCAAACCTTTGTAATTGTGAATTGTGTTGCTATAAACATTTGAGTGCAGATGTCTCTTTTGTAGAATGTCTTTTGTTCCTTTGGGTAGATGCCCAATAATGGGATTGCTTGATTAAATGGTAGTTCTACTTGTAGATCTTTGAGGTATCTCCATATTGCTTTCCACAGAGGTTGCACTAGTTTGCAGTCGCACCAGCAGTGTATGAGTATTCCTGTCTCTCCGCATCCATGTCAGCATTTGTTGTTTTGGAACTTTTTGATAAAGCCAATTCTCACTGGAGTTACATGATATCTCATTGTGGTTTTGTTTTGCATTTCCCTGATGATTAGAGATGTTGAGCATTTTTCATATGTTTGTTAGACATTAGTCTATCTTCTTTTGATCTAGCATCTCTTGTATTATCCTGGATAGAGCTGGAACCCATTCTACTAAGTGAAGTATCACAAGAATGGAAAAACAAGCACCACATGTACTCACCATCAAATTGGAATTAACTCATCAACACTTAAGTGCATATATAGTAGTAACATTCATCTAATGTCAGGCAGATGGGAGGGGAGGAGGGGATGGGTATATTCACACCTAATGGGTGCAATGCGCACCATCTGGGGGATGGACACACTTGAAGCTCTGACTTGGGTGGGGCAAAGGAAATATATGTAACCTAAACATTTGTACCCCCATAATATGCAGAAACAAAAAAAATAAAAACATAAAGAAAGAACAGTTCGCTAGATTCATCTCCTCACATATTCAGGCCAAATTGCTTCTATCCAAGATAATTATGTCTTTTTATAAGTACAGCCTGCTTAAAAGTTAAGCATTGAAACCACAATGTTCCCAGTTATGGAGATCAAAGATCCTGAACATTTCACTTAGGCTGTATCTCTTCTGAAGTCTCAGAATCCAGTCCTTAAATGGTGTAGATCAGTGATTTTCACAATTTTTGAACAGCCACCTACCCCTTTTGTACCAAAGCAAAATCATATACAGAACCACAATACTTAAAGCATATAAAAGTAATATTTTATTAGTATGAAAATTTTTAATAGATTCATATGTATGAATATGAAAATTTGCACTAATTTTAAGTGCAAAAGTGAAACTAGGTACTAAGAATGTCAGTTGTAGTTTTCTATCAATGTCTATAATTCAATTTGTTCCTACATTTTTTCTACACAGTACTGCAAAAAATTCACATAGATGTAGCAAGTGCAAATGGCTACAGAGTTTGTTTTTTTGTTTGTTTTATGTTAATAGTAACTGATATACAAATTTAAAAGAATACCAGTAGAAAAAAATTGTGTGACCTTTTATAAGCTACTTAACTTCCTTGAGCCTTGGTTTCCCTATTTGTAAACTAGGGATCATAATAGTATCTATCTCAGTGGGTTCTGAGGATTAAATAAGACACTGTCTGCAACATCTTTGAGGAATTTGGCAGACTTTTCAGAGTGCTTGGCACATAAGCGATCAGTAAATACTAATTGGTACTATCATGATCAACAGCACTACCAGCAGGAGCTTCTATTTGAATTCCTTAAATCATACAGCAACATAATTGATAAGTAGGTTTCTTAGCTCACTGCATCTTCATTGTTCAGTGAAAAACATTTTTTCAAAATCATCTTACAGCATTGTAAAATGCTTAATCTCAAATGCCCATATTTATCAGATATTAATTCTAGGCTCTATAGTACACAATTTGGAAATCACTGGTGTAGAAGTTTGACTAGCTTTCTGCAAAGTTCTTGCCAGGTAGATTATGAGCTTTTACTTGTATATTTTTTGCAGTGCCTGAGACAGTGGATGTCCAAAAATTATTTCTTGAATTATATTCAGGTTCATTTCTCTAGATTATAAAGAAACTTCCCATCACCCTAATTGCCTTTCCATTTAAAATGAAATTTTCTTTTTGTCCCCTTCCTTAATTTTATCCACCATTACTATAGATTTTTTAAATTCTCTCCTGAATCAAGGGTCCCAACTGTTTGGTGGTAAGGAGTTCCTCAGTTCTTCAGCTGGAACTTGCAAATTTTGAAGGCCTTAATACCTTATGAAGAAGGAAAGCAAGTTAGTAATTTAGCATTAATCTCTCACGGGAAAGGCAAGAAACATTTGATTTTAGATATGACAGTTTCTGGTTATAAAAGTCACTTTTAGCGAACATCTAAAAGTCATTAGCAATCACAGCAAAGCCATTCTATTACATATAATTTGCTCCTATAGTTGATATTTCTCGTAGTAAAATCACAAATCCCATAAAACCCTGGCAGCTGGATATTAATACAACCTGTCCTTATGTTCTAATAGGCAAATTTAGATTCTCATTGCTTAAAGAGTCAGAGAACTCCTGTGCTCCTGCCTCCCTTTCTTCCTTTCTTCCTTCTGTCCTTCCTAACACAAACATTGTATCACCATCACTATCAACACCACCATCATCACTTCTTCCCCTCAGGTAATTAAAAGTATAGCAAGGAAGACAAACACACAAACAGATTTTCTTGACATTTTATTGCATAGCATTCTAATTGAAATAGGCAAAGTATATTATAAAAGCAGAGAGCAAAGCAGCACCTAAAGCAGCCTTGGAAGGACATCCTAATGGCTAAATAGGAGTTATTCAGGGAAAGGGGTCAAGACGGAAAGAACGATTCTTTCAGGCAGAGATTGCTGCACTGAGCATAAAACCATGGGAAGAACTAGCATGGTGTGTGTAAAGAACTCCAAGATGTTCTGTGTTAAAGAAGCATGAAGTTCCAAATAGAAATTGATAAAAAAAAAAAAAGAAGGTCACAATAGGTAGGCACCAGATCAAGTAGGACCTTGCATAAGAAAAGAAGCATGATTGCTCTGGCTAAGACTTCCAGCACTAAGTTGAATACAAGCAGTGATAGAGGGCAGTCAGACAAGAGAAGGAAATCAAGGGCATCTAAATGGGGGCAGAAGAGGTCAAATTATTGTTTTTTGCTGATGATATGCTCTTGTATCTAGAAAACTCCAAAGATTCTGCCATGAGACTACTGGAATTGATAAACAAATTCAGCAAAGTCTCAGGTTACAAAATCAATGTGCAGAATCTATAGCATTCCTATATGCCAACAACAGTCAAACTGAGAACCAAATCAAAGACTCAATAACCTTCACAATAGCAACAAAGGAAATAAAATACCTAGGAATATATTTAACTAAGGAGGTAAAAGACCTCTACAGGGAGAAGTATGAAACACTGAGGAAGGAAATAGCAGAGGATGTAAACAGGTGGAAAATGATACCATGTTCATGGGTCAGCAGAATCAACATTGTTAAAATGTCTGTACTATCCAAAGCGATCTACAGATTCAATGCAATCCCTATTAAAATACCAAAATCATTTTTTGGAGATCTATAAAAAATAATTCTATGCTTCGTATGGAACCAGAGGAGACCTCGTATAGCAAAAGCACTCTTAAGCAAAAAGAACAAATTGGGAAGCATCAATTTACCAGACTTCAAGCTACTACAAGGCTATAGTAATTAAAATAGCATGTTACAGGCACAAGAACAGAGAAATGGACCAATGGAACAGAACTAAGAACCCAGATATAAAACCATCCTCATACAGCCATCTGATCTTTGACAAAGCAGACAAAAACATACATTGGGGAAAAGAATCCTTATTCAATGAATGGTGCTAGGAAAATTGGATAGCCACATGTAGAAGACTAAAACAGGATCTGCACCCGTCATCTCTCACAAAAATCAACTCACAGTGGATAACAGACTTAAACCTAAGGCATGAAACTATAAGAATTCTAGAAGAAAATGTTGGGAAAACTCTTATAGACATTGGCCTAGGGAAAGAATTTATGAAGAAGACCCCAAAGGCAATCACAGCAACAACAAAAATAAATAAATGGGACCTGATCAAATTAAAAAGCTGCTGCACAGCCAAAGAAACTATCACGAGAGCAAACAGACAACCTACAGAATGGGAGAATATATTTGCATGTTACACATCCAATAAAGGGCTAATAACTACAATCTATATAGAACTCAGGAAAATCAGCAAGAAAAATCAAACAACCCTATCAAAAAGTGGGCAAAGGACATGAACAGAAACTTTTCAAAAGAAGACAGACTAATGGCCAATAAACATATAAAAAATGCTCAACCTCTCTAATCATCAGGGAAATGCAAATCAAAACCACAATGAGATACCACTTATCTCCAGTGAGAATGGCCTTTATCAAAAAGTCCCCAAACAGTAAATGTTGGCATAGATGCAGAGAGATAGGAACACTCATACACTGCTGGTGGGACTGCAAACTAGTACAACCTGTGTGGAAAGTAATATGGAGATACCGCAAGGAGCTACAAGTAGAACTACCATTTGATCCAGCAATCCCATTACTGGGCATCCAAAGGAACAAAAGACATTCTATAAAAAAGATATCTGCACTCGAATGTTTATAGCAGCACAATTCACAATTGCAAATAGGTGGAAACAACCCAAGTGCCCATCAATACATGAGAGGATTAATAAAATGTGGTATATGTATATCATGGAGTTCTACTCAGCCACAAAAAACAGTGATCCAGCACCGCTTGTATTATCCTGGATAGAGCTGGAACTCATCCTATTAAGTGAAGTATCCCAAGAATGGAAAAACAAACACCATAGGTACTCACCATCAAATTGTTATTAACTGATCAACACTTAAATACACATACAGTAGCAACATTCAGCGGGTGTCAGGCAGTTGGGAGGGGATCAGTACATGCACACCTTATGGGTGCAGTGCGCACCATTTGGGGGATGGACATGCTTGAAGCTTTGACTTGGGTAGAACAAAGGCAATATATGCAACCTAAACATTTGTATCCCTGTAATATGCAGAAATAGAAAAATAAAACAAAAAAAAGAAAAGAAGCATTAAATTTATTATATAAGTGATAGTGATCTACTAGAGTTTTCTAGTATAAGGTGAGTATGTGAGCAGATATCTTTTCTAGTATAAGGTGAGTATGTGAGCAGATATCTAGTATGTGAGCAGATATCTTTTTTATAGGTAGGTACTGGAAGGCTAGTAGGATGGTTGGGTGACAATTTTCCCAAGTAGTCCAATAAATAAGAGGTTACAATAATGGCAGGAACAAGGGCAATTATTATAAAAGTGAAGTAGAAAAAAATTAAAGAAATATTTAGAGCCAAGCCCTGTGGCACATACCTGTAGTCCCAGCTACTCAGAGACTGTGGTGGAAGGATGGCTTGATTGCAGGAGTTCAGTGCTGCAGTGAGCAATGAATGCATCACTACACTCCAACGTGGGTGACAGAGTGAGGCTCCATCTCAAAGTAAAAAAAGAAAAATAAATATTTAGGGGACAAAATTGACAGGATTCCATGACCTAGTGCACATAGGGTACAGGAAAGGGAAGTTATTGAGAAAAACTACTATCCTAGGTTTCCAGCTAGTAATGTCAATGACTGATATGGATGACACAGGAAGAGGGGGACATTTAGGAGGGATTAAGACTTGACATTAGTTTCAGATATAAGTTTGACATGTCTGCCCTCCCTTGGTCCATGCAAGTGGAAACAACCATATGACAACTGGAAATACTAGTTCTTGATAGAGGTTTGGGCTGCATGTAGATAAGGGGATGATGGACATATTGATCGTAGTTGGAACTATAGGAATGGGTGAGCTTACTCAAGGAGAACATGTAGAATATAAAGAACAGAGATCTGAGAATCAGGTCCAGGCACAACACCAATATTTAACAAATATGTCCTGAGTGCCTGTGCTAAATATAGTCAGGCCCTGAGCTCAAGCACTTTACAACCTACTTAAAGATAATACTGAGTTTCAAACTGTTCCTCAGTGTCAGGGTTCTGAGGCACTACAGGGGGCAAGGAAGAAGCTGAGCAGCCCCTTCACTCATGCTTTAATTAGAACAGCTTCACTTCTAGTATGTGTATGTGTGTGTGTGTGTGTGTGTTTCTTTTTCTATTACATGTTTGGTTTGGGTGGAGGATGGATGAGGATACTATTTTTTTAATAAAAGAGAAGTTTGTTTTCCATCTTGTAATACTTCACTTAGAAGAATGAGCTCCAGTTACAACCTGGTTACTACAAGAGATATTGGTTCACCGTATTGGAACTAATTGATCAACACTTATGTGTACATATGGAAGTAATATTCATCAGGTGTCAGGCAGGTGGGAAGGAGGAGGGGATGGGTAAATTCACACCTAATGGGTGCAGTGTCTAGGGGATGTGTATGCTTGTAGCTTTGCCTTGGGTGGTGCAAAGACAATTTATGTGAGCAAAGTGTTTGTACCTCCATAATATTCTGAAATTTTAAAAAAATTAAATAAATAAAGAAAGAAAGAAGAAGTTTGCCAACCAAACTTTACTCTAAAAGACTGATTTAAATATAGTAAACAACACAAATATTCAGGATGAATATGTAACTCAAACTCTGTTTTTGGTGAAAAGGAAGGACTGAGATCAATGTCAAAAAATTGGTGATTGCCAGGTGCGGTGGCTCACACCTCTAGTCCTAGCACTCTGAGAGGCTGAGATAGGAAAATTGCTTGAGCCCAGGAGTTTGAGATCAGCCTGAGCAAGAGCAAGACCCCAACTCTACAAAAAATAGAAAAATTAGCCAGGCATGGTGGCACATGCCTGTAGTCCCAGCTACTCAGGAGGCTGAAGCAGGTGGATCACTTGAGCCCAGGAGTCTGAGGTTGCAGTGAGCTATGATGATGCCACTGCACTCTACCAGAGGCAACAGAAAGAGACTCTGTCTCCAAAAAAAATTGTTAATGATGTATGGCTGGTGTTCAGTTCTGTTTCACTCACTTTAGCATCGTTAAATCATCATTCATTACTAAGTATGAAAGAATAAAGGGGAAGTTGAAGTATGTACATTTTAGGAGGTGCCTGCCTGATGAGGTATTGGGTACATGAGGGAAGACTTAATAAGGTAGATTCTTAAATAGTATGTTACTGAGTTTGGAAATGATCAGATGAACAATTAGGAGCCATCGTTCTCCAGTGGGCTTCTGCCATTGTGTGTGTTTTAGAATTATCTGTTTTATAACAGATTACAAAGCAGACAGGAGTTCACAATAATTAAAGATCACCAAAAACTGAGGAAGCAAGCCACCATAAACAGGAATCAGCAAAAACAAAAATGAGCAGATTTATATCCTCAAGGACTTCAGACATTTGGAATATTTATGTATAATGTGTTAAAAAATTAAGGATATGTCACAAAGATGAGCAAGAAAGCAATAAGAGACAAATAAGATTTACTAGGCAAATTTGAAAAATAACTAAATGGAACATATAGAAATGAACAATGTATTTATTAAAATAAGAAATGCAGTGAATGGTTAAAACAAGAGATAAGAGCACAAGTAAAGAGAAAATAAGTGAACTAGAAGAAAAATCTAAAGTTATCTACAATGGAGACAGAAGGACAAGGAGTTGGAATATAAAAAAAATAAGAGAAGTGGAATACAGAATGAGAACACTTAACACATATCTAATTAGAGCCCCAGAAGGAGAAAGTAGAGGGAACTGAGGAGAGGAACTTTTTGTAGCTATAATGGCTGAGAATTTTCCAGAACCGATGAAAGATATGAATCCTCAAATTTGGAAACACAATGTATACCAACACAGGATGAGAGAGTTAGAGAGAGAGTTAGAGATAGAAGTGAGGGGATCTTAGCCTAGACACGTTATGGTGAAACTTCAGGAAATCATCGATAAAAAAATCTTAGCAGAGAGACAAATCTCTTACAGAAGGAATGACGGAGTGATCACAGATCATTTACCAATCACAATGGAATGTAAAATTTAATAGTAGTGCAAGAAGAAATTCACAAATCTACCATCTTAGAGGGAGATTTAAAAACATCTCATTCAATCACTGATACTGCAAAAAGATAAAAAATTAGCAAAGATATGGAATATTTGAACAACCTAACTAACAAGATTGATGTAATGAATGTTTATGGAACACTGCATCCAGCAATTAGAGAATACATGTTCTTCTCAAGGAGACACGGAGCCTATGTAAAAATTGACCATGTATTGTGCCCTAAAGCAAATTACAACAGAATTTAAAGAAATCCATATCTACAGAACATGTTGTCTGAACACTGAACACACTGAAATTAAGTTAGAAGTCAGCAACAAAAAGAATATTTTCAAAATCCCTATGCATTTAGACATTTAAAACACACGTAAAAAATCTGTAATAAAATTAAACAATAGAACTTAATTATAATGAAAATATTACTTATCAAAACTTGTAGGATGTAGTAAAATTTATACATAGAAGAACATGTATAGTACTCAATGTTTATAATAAAAATGAAGATCGAAAATAATCATATAGGCATTCAGCTTAAGAAGTTAGGAAAGGAAAAATAGAATAAATCTAAAAAAGTTGAAAAAATACAAATAGGAGCATAAATACCTAACGGGTACCATGAACACTATTCAGGTGATGGGCACACGAATAGCCCTGGCTCAAGCATTATAAAACGTATCCATGTCACACAAACATTTGTACCCCCTTAATATTTTGAAATTTAAAAAAAAGAAAACAAATATGCAATGGAGAGGATCACTAAAGTCAAAGTTGGCTCTTTGAAAAGAATAATAAAACTGAAAATCCTCTGGCAAGGAAAAAAGGTCACAAATAATCGATATCAGTAATTATAAGGGGGGTATATCTATTATAACTATAGATGCTCCAGGTATTGAAAATATAATAAGAGTATATTGTGACCAACTTTATGCCAATAAATTTTGATTAAAATAAAATAGACAAATTCCTAGAAGAATAATTGTTAAAGAAATGCTTTCAGTAAAGTTTCTGAAAAACTTTATGAAACAGATTATCCCAGTCTTTATACAATTTTTTTTAGAGAATAGAAAATGTAAGAGTGCCCTGCCAACTCATTCTGTGAGATCAGGATAAATTTAAGGGGGAAAAAGAGACAACGGCAAAAAGAGAAAGGAGAATTATTGGCCAGTTTCTTTTATGAATATAAATGTAACACTCCTAAACAAAATATTAGAGAACTAAATACAGTAGGGTATAAGAAGAAAATTCCAAATGACATGTTGGGTAATCTCAGGAATGCAACAGTGAACATTAGGACATATATAAATGCAATTTACCATATTAGTGGATTAGAAAATGAAAAAATATGCCCTTCTCAGTAGAGAGATTTTCATGCAATGGATAACTCCCTGACAATTCATTGGACCTTCGTAGAGGATGAAACATTTTTAAAGCAATAAGCAGTTAAGTTTTATGTCTCAGATTTCAGTATGGCTACTCCCCATGCAAATGTTACTAATTTTATTTTAGTTAAAAATAACACATAATTTCCTGATTACAAAAAGTATATCTTCATTGTAGAAAGTAGAAAAATAAAGAAAAGCACAACGAAGAAAACTAAGATTATCTAGAATTCCACAATCCTTAGCTTTTTGGTGCATATTCTTCCAAAAGTTTTTGTGTATTTGTGTAACATTTGTAATTTATAGGAATGTTATCGTACTGTACCTGTTACTCTGTTGTAACCTCCTATTTTCATTTATCAGTATCCTAAATATATTTCATATCTTCTCCCTAATAGTTTTTTTTGTTTTTTTTTTTTTTTTTTT
>VBSM01003151.1:4639685-4650807 GCA_008086735.1 Cheirogaleus medius | reverse complement strand
TGCCTCGGCCTCCCAGAGTGCTAGGATTACAGGCATGAACCACCACACCCAGCCCAATAGTCTTATACATCATCTTTTAATGACCACTTTGTATCATATTGAATGAATATATCATACTTTATTCAATTACTCCCTCATTGTTAGACATTTTAGGTTGTTTTCAACATAAATTCTTAAAAATAGTACATGATTAACACTTATAGCTAAAATTACTTAAATATAAGTAAAATTACAAAGTCAAAAAAATGTACATTTCTAAAGAATTAAGAAATTACCATTTTAAGACACATATTCAAGTACATATATGAACTTATGATATAGTGGATATAGCATCTCAAATCAGTTTTTTGGAGATAGTTGACTAACAATTTTTTTGAAAAAGTGAAATCTGTGTTGCATATAGAACACCTGAATATATGTTGGTATAGTAACATCTTAAATGTAAGAGATAAAAACTTGAAAAATTCTAGAAGAGAATTTAAGGAAATATTCTCATAAGTGTAGAGTAGGGAAAGACTTTCTAAATATGTTATAAAATCTGAAAGCATAAAGGAAAATATTGATACATTGGACCACTTTCTAAATTTTTTTGTGTCAAAAATATATCATGAAAAAATTAGTAGGCAAATGCCACATTTGGGAAAACATTTACAACATATGCAAAAGAAAGGCTTAATTCATTACTATATAAAGAAGTGAAGGCTATCTATTGTTTATGTGTATGTATTAATATTTAAACACACACATAGATACATAAATATATACTTAGGCCTTTTTCAAGAAAACAGAAGTCAAAGCTTTCTCTTTTGGCATTTTTCAGGCTGGGAGCTGGAAAAGAGATTTTCTGAGACCAGATTGTAAATTACAAAAGGCTTCTTACTCTGGGGTTCAGGTGAAATGAGGCAGCAATTTCACCCTGCTGTATTTGGACGCCAGATAGAAGGCATATTCCTTTTATCATTGCTCTCAGATGCATCTCTGTTCTTGAACTAAGGGCAAAAATAAGTGGGCTATGAAAATCTGGTTGTGACTATTAAAATGCTGATGATTAATCTATTCCAAGCTAAAATGAGTAATAAGATAACACCATTTGTATGTGATTTATGGCTAAAGTCTTTAATATTGTAGTAAAGAAGTCTTGAATTTTAAGAGATTCTGAAGGAGAGAGGAGAGAGGAAAGGAGAGAGAGCAAGCAGAAATAAACTACAAACCTAGGGACTTCTATTTCCTGGGGTAGTAATAGCAAAATATTCACCCAGCAGTAAACAGGGCAGAGAAACCACTTCTTAGATTATTGTCTTAGACACATGTTCCTAGCAAATATTAATGTTTACTAACCTTCACCTCATAATAAAGGAGGCTTAGTATTGGTCTCTAGAAAAGAAATGTTTTATTGGCATCCATGTAGTCTGGATACAGAGTCTTATAGAAATCATAAAGCATCCCTTGACTGGTAGTCATGATGACAAAGATAGAATGGCTTTCAGTCACTGAAAGGAACACAGTAAACTCTGAAATCAGCCATCTCCACTATCTTTCTCAATCAATGTGAGACTGACAATCTTTAGCTCACAATTCAGTGTGACCTCTATGTTAAACAAATAGGAAAACCAGAGTGGGCTGGGAATTTTGGAAGCTTTTCCATTATCTGGATTTATGAACATGGACGGGCTTTTCCATGGTCCCTTTTCATTATCAAACTTTTGAAATGGTTAATAATGAAAGATACTAGGGTGAATCATTTCACTGGATTATTCAATGGTTATTAAAATCTGTTGCTGTCCCTGGGTGTCTCATCTTCCATCCAGCCCTAGCATTTTGTGTGTTGAAAAGAACATTGCCTGAAGGGAAAACACTTGGACAAACAGTACAGTTGGAATCAATCCAGCTAAAAACTTTGAGGCATGTTCCTGACCCAAATAGGAACATATCCTATTGTCTTTTTGCCCTAGTTTTGCTTCGTTTGTAATATCTAAAAAGTTGCTGTTTTGAACAAATTGCAGTATAATTGATTGATACCAATCTAGAATATAAAAGTAATTTGGCAATTTACAAATTAGGTCTAGTACTTATGAACAGCACAAAACAGAGAAGCTTAGAGACTATTTAAAACCATTAACCAGGGCCGAATCTAGCATAGTACATTGAATTGGGTGTTTAGTAAATATTTGTTAAATTGAACTGAATGAATTCATAAAACAGCATTCTTTCTTAACGCCTTGCTAAAAAAATCTTCAGTGGCTTTTCTATTAATAAGAAATCCAAGTTCAACTCATCTTCCCATTCTGTACACAGCAGTAGCCACCAGCTTTATTTCATGCTACCTACTTATGTACCTCCTTCACCATGGCCAGCCAAATAGATATAATGCCTCCCAAGCTCTTGACTGGCCATACTACAAAAAGGATGCTCTCCCTTCAACTTATCCAAATACTTCACATCCTTCTATTTACATCATGTATTCTACATCCTTCTGCTTATTCTGCCATGACACTGTAGCTCCAAAGTGTTTATTCCCACCTTTCTCTTTTGCCTTTCCCTCTCATTTGGCTCTTATCAAGTATACTTATTCGTTTATCCAGATTTCAGATTTGTCAGCATTTTTCCTCAACCAGATTACCAACTCCTAGAAGTGAGGGGATCCTGTCTCATATCTTTCTGTATGCCCTATCTCTTTTTTCTGGGTTTTTAATCTAGGGTCTTAACCTAGGGAAAGGATCTCTTAAGGTCTGTACATAGAACTACATTTCAGTGTAATATATTTCTTTTGTAATTTTATAGGTCTTATTTTATTTTTGAATTTTTTTCATTGAAATAGAACATCCATCCAGAAAAGTGCAAAAATCATAAGTGTAGAGCTTAATGAATTATTAATATTACAAGGCAAATATAACTGTATAATTAGCAACTAGAACAAGGAATAAAAATATTACCAGCACCACAGAAGGCAGAACCCTCCTGACTTCTAACACCACAGATTAGTTTTGCCTGTTCTTGAACTTTAATAGGAATTACTGTTATGTGTTTTAGTTTATGCATTTAAAAACATTGTTCTGAGAAGGTGTTAAAAACCTTCAGCAAATAGCCAAATGAGTCCATGGCACAAACAAACAAACAAGCAACAACAATAAAACTTTTAAAAGGTACAGAACTATGCACAACCTCAGGCTTTCCCAGTTGTAAGATTTCTAAGAGTCTGATTCTTTACATAAAACAAGGGGAAATTTGAAATAGTAATTGCAAAAGTAAAGTGACTCAGAATCTGATAATGCCTAAAATAGATGGGCAGTGCCAAGGGTTTACGAAGATTGATTCATCATTAGTCAGTTCTTGCTGAGAGGGCAGGGTGGGGAGAGTACATTTTGACTTAGCAAAATGAGCTTTATTTAACTATTTTATCATATATTGCTCATGGCATTGTGTTTTTCTCTTTCACAATAATTTTAAGAATAGTAACCTGTTTTGTAGACTAAACTCTCACATCATCTAGCACAGAGTTTTGCATTTAAAAAAAGCTTAATAAATATCTGCTTATTCATTTTGTGCTTCAGTTGGCCATTTTGAAACAAAATGTCAGCTAATTAGTGCTTTCAAAAAGGTACATTTTTTGGTCTAATTGGCTGTTTTTAACAGACTTCAGTGGAATTTGTTTGCTTGGTATCAGTTGTAGCGAGATGTATTTGCACTGAGGGTGGACAGCATTACATGGACCTGCAAGTATGGGCAGAGACTGATCTACCTAATCAGGAAAAGCTGCAAATGAGTGTCAGTTCCCTACAGTGTTTTTGTGATATGAATATATTGGTATACTTCTCCATGTGCTCTGTTTAGGGAGTTAGATGGCTCTGCTTGTTCTTTTTGCCTAGCATTTTTGTTGTCCTGAATATCTTGTATTCATTCAATGTCATTCTTTTGGAGTGCTTACTGTGCATACAGCACCATATTCAAGGGTTGTGGCAGATGAAAAAGAAATAGAATATGCTAGTCCCAATCATCTAGTAATTTAATAACTAGTTTGAGAAGAAAGATATAACAAAAAAGAGCTAAAGAAAAGTGTAAGCCTGACTATATTTAAGCAAAACAATAAATGGTAAAGACATTAGAAATTATTTGATGTTAAGTGAGTAAACTCCCTTTGGGGAGTATGAGGAAAACCTTAAAGAACAGATCATCACCATTGTGGCTAATTCAGAATTTCTATATTGAAGAGGCTTAGGGGGTAGCAATCTGAGTAGAAAGGAGGCCTCAGAGACTTGTCCTGATGCTCCATTTACATTAGCAAACACATTGTTTTTATGTGGATTATATGTTTATTTGTGGTGGATCTTGAAGAATAGTTGGGGCCTGGCTTAGTGAAGGAAAGAGAGTCTTTTTGGTTGAAGATTCATAATCTACTGTGGATACAACTGACTTTGTGAAAGATACAATGTGTAAGATGAGGTTTCTATTCTCAAAAAAGTTGCAACCTACACAGAGAGGCATGATATACATGCATAGAAAGTTATTGCAAATAGAAAGAATTTTGAAATAAGTGTCAATTTTAAGTAATCAGTGATCAAAGGAGAGAAATAAGCATTTGTCTTGGTGCTCAGGGAAGCCTTTCTGGATCAAGTGGAACTTGAGCTAGGCCTTAAAAGAGACATGGAAATTAGATAGGCAAAGAAAGAGGGAGCTCAGGTGGAATTATATTGATTGTCTTCTCTGACTTCCCAGTCAGCACTGAACTCTCTTCCTGTTTGTTACTCACCTTCTGAATGACATCATTTTATAAATCTTAAAGTGTATGTCTTCAGTTGCTTTTGAATTGTAAGTCTTATTTCCCCAACCAGCCAGTTGAATGATTATTTAGCATTGGGAGGTAGTGCTGGATCATACCTTTCTGTCCTGAAAGAGTTAACAGAGCTTCTATAGGTATCCAACCAGGAGTTCAGGCAATGGGCCACAGACTTTAGATAAGAGAAATGCCTTTGTGCTGGAGTGCACTTAATGAGAGAGAGCACCTCCTTCCCAACACATTTGATGAATTCACTCAATTTGGGAAAACCTAGGCCACTGCACAGATGTTGAACTGAGTAAAGAAAAGTCTTCCTTCACCTTCTTCATTCCAAGGTTGTGAATTCATTCTTGGGAGGCCTTGAAAAGGAAGGGTAGAAAGAGTAGGAGGAGGGGTGAAGGTGGGGGATACAGAGTTGCTGACCTGAATTCCACAACAGAGGAATGTGTGAACAGTGAGAGGCACAGGTACAGGCTAGTGTTCTCACATACCTGGGGAAAACAGTTTTTATCCAACTCTCATTACTCCTACTCCATAGACAGTTGATGGTTTGCTCCAAAGAATTAATGTTTTTATTTAATAATTTATTTGTATTTAGTAATTTTATTTATTAATATTTAGTAATATTTTTATTTTCCAGAGTTTGGGTAATGACAAGGAGGATATCATGAAAAGGAGAAGAAATTAACATTTTTAAACCCTTAAACATGTAAAAGAAATTGGCTATAAGAATGTCCAACATGAATGGTTTAATGCTGGTTAAAGCTGTCATGGATCAGCCATGTTTAAATGAGTATTAAGAACACAAGTCATGTTTGTTCTGATTCATCATAAAACCACAAGATGGTTAACTGAGAGAAAAAATGAGGTCAACCCCTCGTATTATGGAATCTTTTGGAAAAGCTAGTTAAATGTATTTTGGACTGTCTTGGTGAGGGACTTATGGGATAGAAGTTAGGTTCAGAAAAATACAAAACATCTGCTGGCATAAGCATAGTACATTTGTTCAAGTTGCCATAAACACTATATGGGCAAATATAAAATATAACTCAGAGCACATAGAAAGGTTAAGGAAAGGTGGAAAGTGGATTCTCTGCTTAATCAGACTGACAGGATAAGTCAAGTCATTTCTATTTTATGAGATGTAATGTTTTCTAGATATTAGGTTAAGGAAAAATATGAGACACCTATAGTTACAGTATCCACTCATTGTAATTTTTCCCTTATAATAATTTTCCTTTGAGATTGATGAATACTATCTGTGGGGGTTTTTCTTCTCACCTAAAGAATAATGCTTTCAGCGATGGGGCACATTTCACAGTGCACACAGGATCTACTGTCATAGAGAATAGTCCCCATAAACCCCTAAACTGATAAGTTCTTCCCACTTTATTTTTTTTTCTTTTTCTTTTTTTATTTCAGAATATTACAGGGGTACAAACATTTTGGTTACATAAATTGCTTTGTACCATTTGAGTCAAAGTAATAAGTGTGCCCATCACCTAGATAGTGTGCATTGTACCCATTAGGTGTGAATTTATCCATCCCTTCCTCTCCCCTTCCACCTGCTTGATTTCCGATGAATGTTACTTTTATACGTGCACATAAGTGTTGATCAGTTAGTTCCAATTTAATGGTGAGTATATGTAGTGTTTCTTTTTCCATTCTTGTGATACTTCACTTAGAAGAATGGTTTCTAGTTCCATCCAGGTTAATACAAGAGGTATCAGTTCACCATTTTTTACAGGTGAATAGTACTCCATGGCATACACATACCACATTTTATTAATCCACTCATGTATTGATGGGCACGTGGGTTGTTTCCACATCTTTGCAATTGTGAATTGTGCTGCTATTAATATAAACATTTGAGTGCAGGTGTCTTTTTTATACAATGTCTTTTTTTCCTTTGGGTGACTGTCACCCAGTAGTGGGATTGCTGAATCAAAGGGTAGGTCTACTTGTAGCTCTTTGAGGTATCTCCATACTACTTTCCATGGAGGTTGTGCAAGTTTGCAGTCCCAATAGCAGTGTGTATAAGTGTTCCTCTCTCTCCACATTCATGCCAACATTTGTTGTTTTGGAACTTTTTAATAAAAAGTATTCTCACTGGAGTTAAGTAATATCTCATTGTGGTTTTGAATTGCATTTCCCTGATGATCAGAGATGTTGAGCATTTTTTCATATGTTTGTTGGCCATTAGGCTGTCTTCTTTTGAAAAGTTTCTGTTCATGTCTTTTGCCCACTTTTTTAGGGGTTATTTGATTCTTTCTTGGTGATTTGCTTGAGTTCTTTATAGATTCTAGTTATGAGCCCTTTATTGGATGTATAGCATGCATATATTTTCTCCCATTCTGTATGTAGTATATTCACTGTAATGATTGTTTCCATGGCTATACAGAAGCTTTTTAATTCAATCAGGTCCCATTTATAATTTCATGTCTTAGGCTTAAGTGAGTTGATTTTTGTGAGAGGTGAGAGGTGTGGATCCTCTTTCAGTCTTCTACATGTGACTATCCAATTTTCCCAGAACTACTTATTGAATAGTGATTCTTTCCCAAATGTATGTTTTTGTCTGCTTTGTCAAAGATCAGATGGCTATATGAGGATGGTTTTATATCTGGGTTCTCAGTTCTGATCCATAGGTCTGTGTCTCTGTTCTTGTGCCAGTACCATGCTATTTTGCTTGCTATAGCCTTGTAGTATAACTTGAAGTCTGATAAATTGATGCCTCCCAATTTGTTAGTTTTGCTTAAGGTTGCTTTGGCCATATGGGGTATTCTCTGGTTCAATATGAAGCATACAATTTTTTTTCTAGATCTGGGAAAGACGTTGGTATTTTAATAGGGAATGCATTGAATCTGTAGATTACTTTGGGTAGTATAGATATTTTAACAATGTTGATTCTGCCGGTCCAGGAGCATCATATGTTTTTCACCTGTTTACATCCTCTGCTGTTTCTTTCCTCAGTGTTTCATAGTTCTTCCTGTAGAGGTCTTTCACCTTCTTAGTTAAGTATATTCCTAGGTATTTTATTTTCTTTGTTGCTATTGTGAAGGGCATTGAGTCTTTGGTTTGGTTCTCAGCTTGACTGTTGTTGGCGTATATGAGTGCTACTGATTTGTGTACATTGATTTTGTAACCTGAGACTTTGCTGAATTTGTTGATCAATTCCAGTAGTCTCATGGCAGAATCTTTGGGGTTTTCTAGATATAAGATCATGTTGAGGCCGGGCGCAGTGGCTCACGCCTGTAATCCTAGCACTCTGGGAGGCCGAGGCGGAAGGACTGCTTGAGCTCAGGAATTCGAGAGCAGCCTGAGCAAGAGCGAGACCCCATCTGTACTATAAATAGAAAAAGAATAGCCAAACAACTTAAAATATATAGAAAAAATTAGCTGGGCATGGTGGCGTGTGCATGTAGTCTCAGCTACCCGGGAGGCTGAGGCAAGAGGATCACTTGAGCCCAGGAGTTTGAGGTTGCAGTGAGCTAGGCTGACGCCATGACACTCTAGCCCGGGCAAGAGAGTGAGACTCTGTCTCAAAAAAAAAAAAAAAAAAGATCATATTGGCAGCAAAGAGTGATAGTTGACCTTTTATGCCCCCATTTGGATGCCCTTGATTTCCTTCTCTTGTCTGATTGCTCTGGCTAGGACTTCTAGCAGTATTTTGAATAGAAGTGGTGATAAGTTCTTCCCACTTTAAACTGTGAGTCAGAATCTGATGTTCCAGAGGTAACATGTGAAAGGTCATGCAGTAATATGTTTAGCCTTTGATGAAGAATTGTTTATAAACTTTGATAGGAAGAGGTATTAATGCCCTTATTTTTCTGTAGTGCATTAAGTGACAAAGGCATGCAATGGTAAATTAGTTCAGGTTGAGGTGGAATGGGGATGATATTAATATTAAAAAATGCTTCACCAAGTAATCTACATAAATACATCATCCTAGTGAAAGTGGTATATGGCAACATAGAATTTCAAAACCTATATTCATATATGGATCATTTTTAACATTAATTTTTATTGAGTAATAATACACATTCAATAAATTATACAAACTTTAACTGTGCAGGTTAACATATTAAACAACCACCTAGATCAAGATATGGAACATTTCCAGAACTGTACCAGGCTTGCTTCAATCTAACTTCTACCACAACAGATTAGTTTTGACTGCTCTTTAATTCATAAAAATGGAATGAAACAGTGTATATTCTTTTATGTCTAGTTTTTTTATCTTATCATCTATGAGATTCATTCATATTGTTGCTAGTAGTATTTACAAGTAATTTTAATGCAAATTGATCAGTGAACAACTCAGTGACTCCACAAGTAGATAATAAATGCCTTCTATATGCCAGGCATTGTGCTAGATGCTAGGAATCCATAGCCCAGTTATATGTGGTCCCTGCCTTCAAGGAACTAACAGCTTTAGTGTGGAAGATGGACAGGTTAAAAATAGTAATATAGCCACACCCACTTTTGGGGGAGGATTAGTGTTTGCAAAAGATACCTTTCCCATCCTTTTACTTCCAACCAATATATGTCTTTATAGTTATTTGCTGACAGCTTTATTGAGATATAATTTACATACCACACTATTGCATTCACCTGTTTAAAGTATACAGTTCAATAGTTTTTAGTATATTCACAGACATGTGTCACCATCACCACAGTCAATTTTGGAACATTTTCACCATCTCAAACAGAAACGCTATGCCTATTGTCAATCACACCCCTATAACTTTATCTGCCCAAACTCTAAGCAACCAACAATCTGCTCTCTGTCTCTATAGCTTTGCCTATTCCAGGAATTTCATACAAATGTAATCTTATAGTATGTGGTCTCCTATAAATGGCTTCTTTCATGTAGTATAATCTTTTTAAGGTTCATCAATTTATAGCATGCATCAGTACTTCATTCCTTTTTATGGTTGTATAATATTCCATTGATAAATACACCACATTTTGTTTATCCATTCATCAGTTGAAGGACATTTGGATTTTTTTGTACCATTTGGCTATTATGAATAATTTTGCTATGAACATTCACATACAAATTTTTGAGTGGACACATGTTTTTGTTCTCTTGAGTATATACCTAGATGTGGAATTGATGGGTCAAATAATAACTCTATGGAAACGTTTAAAGCAACTGCCAGGCTGTTTTCCAAAGTGGCTGCACCATTGTACATTCCCCTCAGCAGTGTATGAAGGTTCCAGTTTCTCACATCCTTGTCAGTACTTATTATTATCTTCTTGATCATAGTTATTATCTGAGTCTATTTGGGTTGCTCTAACAAAATATCATAAATGGGGTAGTTTATAAACAATAGAAATTTATTTCTCACAGTTCTAGAGTCTGGAAAATCTAAGATCAAGGTGACAGCATATTCAGTATCTAGTGAGGCCCCACTTTCTTTCATGGGACGTTTTCTCCCTGTGTCCTCATGTGGAATGAACAAGCTTTTTGGGGCCTCTTTTATAAAGGCACTAGTTCCACTCAAGAGGATTCTGCTCTCATGACCTAATCACCTCCTAAAGGCGCTATCTCCTAATACTACCATCTTGGGGATTAGGATTACAACATATGAATTTTAGGGGGACACTAACATTCAGACCATAGCAGCCATCCGGATGGATATAAAGTAATATCTCATTGTAGTTTTCATTTGCATTTCCCTACCGGCTAATGATGTTGAATATCTCTTCATGTGCTTATTGGCCACTTATATATTTTCTTTGGAGAAATGTCTATTCAGATTATTTGTACATTTTTAATTGGGTTAATTGTCTTTTTATTATTGAGTTGTACGAGTTCTTTACTCAAGATACAAGTTCCTTATCAGATAAATGATTTGCAAAGATTTTTCCCATTGTGTGGGTTATCTTATCAATTTCTTGAAACTATAAGAATTCTAGAAGAAATGTTGGAAAAACTCTTATAGGGAAAGAATTGGCCTAGGGAAAGAATTTATGAAGAACACCACAAAGGCAATCACAGCAACAAAAATAAATAAATGGGACTTGATCAAATTATAAAGCTTCTGCACAGCCAAGGAAACTATCATGAGAGCAAACAGACAATCTACAGAAAGGGAGAAAATAATCAAATGCTAAACATCCAATAAAGGGCTGGTAACTAGAATCTATATAGAACTCAGGAAAATCAGCAAGATAAAAATCAAACAACCCCATTAAATAGTGGACAAAGCACATGAACAGAAACTTTCAAAAGAAGACAAATATCCAAGAAACATATGAAAAAATGCTCAGCATCTCTAATCATCAGGAAAATGCAAAACAAAACCACAATGAGATATCACTTAACTCCAGTGAGAATGGCTT
>VBSM01003151.1:4611989-4639585 GCA_008086735.1 Cheirogaleus medius | reverse complement strand
TATACCATGGAGTTCTACTCAGCCACAAAAATCAATGGTGATCTAGCACCTCTTTTATTATCCAGGATAGAGCTGGAGCCCATTCTACTAAGTGAAGCATCCCAAGAATGGAAAAACAAACACCACATGTACTCACTATCAAATTGGTATTAACTGATCAACACTTATGTGCACATATAGTTGTAACATTTATCAGGTGTCAGACTGGCACGAGGGGGGAGGAGGGAATGGGTATATTCACACCTAATGGGTGATGGACATGCTTGAAGCTCTGACTTGGGCAGGGCAAAGTCAATATACGAAGCCTAAACATTTGTACCCCCATAGTATGCTGAAATTTAAAAAATCTATGTTGTCTGATTTTATCTTTATATAAAGTGGGATTCGTTATACTTAAATTCTGACTCTACGGTTGGGTCAGATGTGTCTTGCTTTTTATTCATTATGACAATATCCACCTAAACATTGCAATGTTTAGTCCATTTACATTAAGTATAATTGTTATGATTTAGTTTAAGTCTACTAATGCTATTTGTTTTACATTTCTCTCCCTCTGTTCTCTGTTCCTTTGTTCCTCCTTTTTTGAATTAATGAAAGTTTTAAATTTTTGTTTTGTTTGTCTTAGTTTTCCATTTTATCTCCTCTCAATTTTGGCTTTTTAGCTTTGTATCTTGGTTATTGTATATTTGTGGGAAAAGGAGAGGGAGGTTTTTATAGTGCTTGCTCTAGGGATTACAATTAATTTATCACAGTATACATGTTCATAGATATGGAGGTATGGAATAATCTGACATGTGGTAAACTGAGATGTTCTTTGTTCCTGGATCTTACAGATTAATGTAGGGGTTAATGTAACCATTAATCAAATCAAAGTGATGACAATATTTCCATTTATCAAGTACTTATTATGAGCCAGGCACTGTGATAACTGCTTTATACATATTAAATTAAACCATTTAATCCTCACAACTACTCAGTGGAGTAGATATGAGAAAACTGAGGCTCAGTAACTTTCCAAAGGTCACATAGCAAGTAAGAGGCAGATCCAGGACTAAAACCATGGCAGAAGTAATGGATATGACAGGGAAATGATATATTGTTGTTGGGGTGCATTTGAAGATTTCTGAGCAGAGGCAAGATGTAAGCAGACTTGTAGTTTAGCACAATCACTATGGCTGCTGAATGGATTGGAGGGTATCAAAACCATGACTAAGATACCAGTGACAATACTACTGTTATAATACAGGTGAGAAATGATGAAGGCTTAAAATAAGGCAATAATAGTGGGGGTCAAAAAGAATATTCAATTTCAAGAGAAAAAGAGAAATGTGTTCATTAGCATCAGTATGACCTGATATTTTATTAGTCATAAAGAGAGAGAGGAAGAAAATAAGGAATGAAAAGTCCTTACTTTATGCCTCGTACCGTGCTAAGCTTAGGAAAAAGAATAGATAAGAATATCAATTATTAATACTAATAATATCATCAATTGCATGTGATTACATGTATTTGTTAGACTGTATACTAATGCCATTGGCATTAATAACAAAATTATTGTTGTTAATTAAACTCTTTTTAGCAATAACGTTTTTAATGATTATGATAATGGTTAGCATTTACCAAGTGCCACCCATGTGCTAGGTACTATTCTAATTGTTTTCTTTATATGCAGTACCTCATTTAAACTCCATAACAGCCTTATGAGTTAGGTACTGTTCTTCCCTTTTGCAATTATAGAAGCTGAGGTCCAAGGAGGTTAAGTAAATGCCCAAAGTCACACAAGCTAGTAAATAGTACAGACAAATCTAGCCTGAAGGTATTGATATCTTTTATTTGATCTGTACAATGCTTTTTTTTAAAAAAAAAATGTTTTCAACATGTAAACATCAAGAGAATTTACATTTTTAAACGATATAGATTTTCTAGCTTCTTTAAAATAATATGCTAGAATATGGCTATACTAGGCTTGCTTTCCCACATAGCAATGTTCAGCTGGACTTAATGAGCTGCCCCTTTATACAGACATCTCTCAAGTAGACCTCAGTGCCTGCCCACCCTGTTTAGCTCACTTGTGTTACCTGACTGCCCCTTTGGGGCTTAGTTATAAACCTTAAGGCATAAGACATACCCACAGTGCTCAGGGAATTTTGGAAGAAGACAAACATAGATACGATGATAATAAATAATACAATTTATAACTTAATAATACACTCATGGTTGAGGGCACAATATTTTAAAGGGACGGTCATAAACTGGGCATTTTTATAGCAGATGACTTACATTGAAGAGTAGATGCAAATAAAATTATAAAGGTGAGGTCGATCTACTTTCTAGGAAATAATACTCTAATAATAATAATGCTATGTCTCAGGCATTGTAATAAATGTTTACATGCTTATATCTCTTTGAATCCTTTCAACGACCCTATGAAGTAGATTATCTGTATCCTCCTTTTACAGATGAGGAAAATGAGGCCAATATCATTTTGGTGATTTGTTCAAGGATGCACAACTACTTAGTGATTCAAGAACCCTGGGCTTCTGATTTCTGACTCAATGTCCTTTATAGCGTAGTTTCAGAAAGTGCTGAAAATCTGCACAGTTTCACTATTCTCTAAGAAGAGTTTGTAAACTGAGTAGATAATAGTGTTGCAGACAACACACGAGTATGATTTGCCTCAGGTGTTCCATAGTTGCCTTTAAATTTCTTTCAGGGAACTATTGAATAAAAGATGAGGCAGATCAGTAGTGGTAAAAGAGATCCCCAAAGTTAATCAATACCACAGATTGTTCTGGATTGAAATTGATGTTACTGCCTTATGGAAAAGCTCCTAGGTTCAATGTGTATCCAGTCTCCTGTCTATTATAAGGCTCAGTAAATAACCTGTAGGCCAATGGAGACTTCACTATTCACTCTGGCCAGTGCATGATCTATGATTCCAGCCCTGAAGAAATCCAGCTTCCAAAAAGTGATTCAGTTAAACTTTTTTTTCTTAAATGGTAATTCAGCTATTTATGAACTAGTTTACTGAGATAATCCCCTTAAGCTGTAGAGAGCAATTTATGTAGGAAAGAATATCAACAACATTCTTGATTCACAGAGGTGAAAAATGGCCTTATTAAATTTAATCTGTGTTAATTAAATATACTAAGATCTCTATTAACTTGTGTTCTTAAAATAGTAGATTGACAGCATCACCTGGTTAACTGAGTATAAAGCAGAAACTCCCCTGCTAAAGAATCTCAATAAATTTATAAACCCAGGAGATTCTATGTTGAATTTTTAGCATGTTGGTTAGTAGTAAATTCTTGGAATAATTATCAAATATTGAGGGCAGGGGTGTTTGTAGGACAGACCATCCGGTACAGCCTTCTGAAGAGCTCTGATCATTGGCAATAATGAAGAGAGAGGACCCAAAGCAGTCAAGGGCATAGCAAAGAGAAGACTCTGGGTCTCCAAATCCTGGAGGGTTGTTCTTTCTTTACTATCCAGCCTTGAGAACTAAATATTAATAAATAAATAAATATTAATTTATTTTAAATGTGATATGGAGACAAATCTAGTATTTTTTCACCTGTATTTGCTGTAATAATACTAGTGTGTCCCCATCAGCTGTGGGGTGTACTGCAATAATATACTTATAACAAAAATACTGAAATTTGTGGATTTTTAAAAATATAAATAAAGTAGGCCGGGCGCGGTGGCTCACGCCTGTAATCCTAGCATTCTTGGAGGCTGAGGTGGGAGGATCACTCAAGGTCAGGAGTTCGAGACCAGCCTGAGCAAGAGTGAGACCCTGTCTCTACTAAAAATAGAAAGAAATTAATTGGCCAACTAAAAATATATAGAAAAAATTAGCCAGGCATGGTGGCGCATGCCTGTAGTCCCACCTACTCAGGAGGCTGAGGCAGAAGGATTGCTTGAGCCCAGGAGTTTGAGGTTGCTGTGAGTTAGGCTGACACCACAACACTCTAGCTGGGGCAACAGCGTGAGACTGTCTCAAAAAAAAAAAAAAAATATATATATATATAAAGTAAAGTCAAAGTTATCCCTTATATCAGTCAGGGTCTCAGCAGGAAGCAGATATCACTCTCAAAAGACTAATTTAAAAGAGTTTAATGAAGTGACTATTCACAGAAGTGTGGGCATTCTCCCTGGACACAAAACAGGGTGAAAAAAGGTAGACAGTTGATTTGCAAAGGCAAACAAAATAGCCAGCACATCCTTTAACAATGTGTTAGACCAATTACAGTAACAAACCAACCCAAACTGTCAGGGGTTTAATATAATAAAGGTCCAGGGTGGGTCCATGAAGGAAACAGTCTCCTCTGTTCCATGCAGTCATCCAGGAACTCAGGCTCCTTCCATCAAGTTTCTGCATAGCCTAAAGCCAGAGTCAGCAAACTTTTCTGTAAAGGGCCAGGTAGTAAATAGTTTAGGCTTTGTGAGCCTACTTCTGTCACAACTACTCATTTCTGCTGTTGAACACAGAAGCAGCCATAGCTAATACTTAAAAAGAAAAAAAGAAAAAACAGGTGTGACTGTGTTCCAATAAAATTTTGTTCACAAAAATAGGTGGCATCTAGATTTTGCCCATGGGCCATAGTTTGCCAACCTTGGCCTAAGGCATCACAGTCTTCCATGAAATCCTTTACATCTGAGGGCAAATGAGAGAAGAGAGAGTATGTGGAAGATTACACGACAACTATTTATGGATAATACCTGGAAGGGGCATATAAGACTCCTACTCATATTTCATTGGTCAAAACTCAGCCATGTGGCTGCATCTAACTTCAAGTGAGGCTGGCAAATGTAATCTCAAAAAGACAGGAAATGTCCAAAAAGAAGAGGAAACAAATCTGCTAAACATCTGGCCAGTCTCTACCACTTAAAATTTCATCTAACTTCCTTGCTGTAAGCCAACATTTCCCAAAGGTATTCCATATATGCAACACATGTACCGGAGACTTTTCCAGGGAAAAAATAGGTTCTGAGACCATATAAGAGTAGAAAATATGTTTATTAGATTCTTCCTCCGCATTGAAATTCACAATGCATATTAACATATCAAAGGTTCTGAAAAGTCCTGTAGTGTAAAAACAAAATAAAACAAAACAAAAAAATGCCTCAACACTTTGGTAAACACTGTTTTACAATAAAGTTACTGATGCTCACTTGCATTCTGAGTGAGAGATGAAGAAAGGGAGTAGAGTCCAGGCAATACTGGGGAAGCTATTTGTGATTCCAGATATGCACATGGGAATTTCTTATGCATGAAAACTTAAAAAAATTAAATATAAAGCTACTACATGAACATAGTTTTTTATTAATAAAACACATACCACTCCTTCTAATTCTTCTCTACCACCTACACCAATTGCCTGGTTACTTTAATTTCTGTATATTGCTTATATGCCGATTGCTGTGCTCTGCTTCACACCTCTGGCATGCTGTCCCTCATGCCACCTTCACTGTTAGCTCTCCCACTGGTATATAAATTATATGATTCCAAGGACTTTTTTCTGTTCATTCATCTCTGTGGTATCCCCAATGCCTATAATACTGCTTGAAACATAGTAGGTCCTCAATAAATGTCACATAAATGAAATCTTGGTGGACTCTCTCTCTATGTCTCCCTCTCTCTCTCCATCCAACGGTCAATTCTAGTTCCAGACACCCTCCTGTTTGGAAAAGCCATTTAGGGCATCAAAAGTAACTTCCTTATTGTTTAGAGTGGTGATTCACATCCCTGGATGACTATAAAAATCACCTGAGAAGTTTTTAAAAGAGTATAGATTTCCAGATTTCTAGAATCAGATTATCTAGGGATGGGATGAGGGAATCTGTAACTTTTAAGAACTCAATTTTTATACATTCAAACACACAAACATTCTATGTCCCTTACTTCAAGGAGTTTTTATTCTGTAACTATTTTATTTAGTAATATAGTTAACAAGTAAATATATATTGAGGCCAGGAGTTCGAGACCAGTGTAATCAACATAATAAGACTCCATCTCTGTCAAAAAATTTTTAAAAATTAGCTGGGCGTGGTGGTGCACGCCTGCAGTCCCAGCTACTCGGGAGGCTGAGGCAGGAGGATTGCTTGAGCTCAGGAGTTCAAGGATGCTGTGAACGATGATCATGCCACTGTACTCCAGCCTGGGTGACAGAGTGAGATTCTGTCCCCCCCCCAAAAAAAATATATATATAAAATATGTCAGGTAGCATTAAGTCCTCTGAGGAAAAATAAAACAGACTAAAGGGGTACAGAATGGCAGGAATGCATATACTATTTTAAACAGGATGGGTAATAAAGGGTACTGGTTTTTCTCCATTTTCCACCACTTCTCACTTCCACCAATTCAATCTCCACCTTGTTTTGCTTTGCTCTGTGCCTGTGGTAGCCAGTTGCCAAGATGACCCCCAGTGATTCTCAAGTCCTGCTTGCTATTTACACCCTTGTGTGGTCTCCTCCCACACTGACTCAAAACTGGTCTGTGTGACCAATAGAATATGGCAGAAGTGACAGTGTATGATTTTTAAAACTAGGTTATCAAAGACGTTGCAGCTTCCACTTTGGCCTCTTGGATTATTCACTCTGTGAGAAGGCAAGTGCCATGTCTTTCTTGCATGAGTGAGGACACTCAAGCAGCCCTGTGGAGAGGCCCACATGGGGAAAGAACTGAAGTCTTCTGCCAAGAACCAGCACCAACTTGCCAATTTTGTAAGTGAGCAACCTTAGAAGTAGATCTTTCAGTCCTAGGCAAACCTTCAAATGATTGCAGCCCCAGCCAACATCTTGACTGTGGTCTGATGTGAGACCCAATGCCTGAACCACCAAGATAAGCTGCTTCCAAATTCCTAACTCACAGAAACTGTAAGAAAAAATGAACACACACACACACACACACAAATTTATATCCCTCACAGCATGACTGTGTGGCTCCAACCCTACCAACACTAGAAGTGCTAAACTAAGGGTACTAGGAATTCAGGCAACATGAACAACTCATGGAGGGATGGAAGGATTCAGTTTCCATTATTAACAAACATACAAAGTGGTGAGTAGATCTCTTCTGGACTCTCATAGCCCTCTGGGTATACCTCTAGCTCTGAACAAATGCTATAATATTTTAGGATTACATGTCTGAACCTGATGAAGCTGAGCTATCTCTAAGGCCTAACTGGAATACCTGTCACATAATTGGTGCTCATTAAAGCTTGCTGAAGTGAACTGAAGAGCCATCAAATTATCAGAACTGAGGTACAGGATAAGGATAGACCAGCAATGACAGTGATGTGACATATAGTTAAGTAACATTAACTATAGACTAGAAAGTTTAATTAGAGCTACTTAAATGCTTCCACCCTCAACTATTATTTAGATTTATCCTAGGGGTTGGAGCATGGTTGAAGCTGCAGGTGGGAGGCAAATAGCTCCAGAAATGAGAACTGCAAATGTTGGACTCACTGACTGACTCATATATTAAGATGCCAGGAGAAAAGATAGTGTTGGAATAGGTAAGGGCACCTCTTCTATACCAGGATACAAAGAAGGGTGTTAAAAGCAAGGAGTTTGTAGCATTTTCTAGGAATCTCAGACATCATGTTAAGTTTCTAAACTCTCACTGATTCTGATTATAAAATTTCTCTTCCCCAGCTGGCTCAGAAAAAATCTTTCAGGATAATACTACTTTCTTTCCTGTTCCTGTCAGATTAGTACAAATTCTTGAGACCAGCCCTTAAAATGTGAAGGAGAAGCATACCAGCCATCACAGATTAGTCGTGTTCACCAATGAGGTAGATTGTTACAGAGACCCACACAGGCCGGCGTCTTTCATTAAATTCCAAATTTGGAAGGGAAAAAAAACTCCTTAATTCCTAAGACAAGCACCATCAAAATGATTGAAAAATCTACAGTCCAAATCACTCACTTCTTAATCCCTAGAGATGCTCTTCCCCTTCAACCTAGCTGAGTGAAGAAGGTACTTCCCTGGAGATGGCAATTAGATTAGAAAGCCTGGAGCCTTCTCCTTGATTACTTAAAATGATACTAAGTCCTTGAGCTAACTTAGATGGATGTTAATGGTTTCCAGGGGACAGACAACTCAGAAAAGACAACTTTATTGCACTTCTCTTTCCCGTTTACTTACTTAACGCTTTGAAAATACTTTTGTAAATTTTATTAAAGAGGCTGCAAGCCTTTTAAAAATGAATCAGAGTGCTCTCTCATGATTTCAAATAGCTGAATGAAATTCTGCCAAGTGCTGATAACAACAATCCTTCTGTGTCATGGATGGTCAACCCTTACTCCCACCCTTAAAGCAAGTGTGAAGTCTAATCAGTATAATAAATGAAGTAGTTATTAGCATTTTGAAAAAAACACCCTAAATTGCTGCACTTCTCTGAGTTATACTGGTAGCTTCTAGCTCTTTTTCTTTGGTCAGACTGCTCGTCCAGGGATTTTGTGATTAAAAAGGCAGGAGGTTATTTACCAAATGGATAAATGAGAGGGATGTTTACTTTACCAAAGAATTTACTCACCATTGGGAAACTTCTCTGTGCATTGAAAATAGGATTTGATTCATAACCCTTTTAAAATTAACTTTGAAAGCTCGAATGTCAGGCACACCTGTATTTTGGGGACAATGCTCTTAGTGATTTATAAGCATTAATGAATGTGTTAAAATATCCATTCCATGTCTATCTACTTTGGGCAGCATTAAGCCCCCACAAGTCACTTAGCCTGGATATCTTAGTTTCCGCATTGTTGAAGTGGACTAATACCTACCTAAAGAAGTGTTTTGAGAATTAAGTGATGAGTGAGCTGCTTTGAAGATGAATTGCCATGTTTTCCAGGTCAGTTGCTACAGCAGTTAAACATACAATGTTGTAAATATGCCATGCTTGGTTTTCATGTAAGCATACTCTCTTGAAAACAAAATTTGCTTAAAATATTTTCCCACTTCTCTGTCTTTGGTTTGTGTGAGGGCTGGGGTTAATTAGCATCCTCAGGCTCTTATCTAAGCTTTTGCTAAGGGCTAATTAACTAGTGTATACTTTGTCAAATTCTAATGAGAACTGATAAGGAGTCTTTTTACCCTGTTTTATTTTCTTTTGGTGGAGGATATATTCTTTTAGCAAACATTTGGTTTTTTTCAAGGAGACAATATTTGTTAATTTAACCAATGTTTACTAAGTACCTTTAAGGCCTCTGGGGGACACAAAAGAATATGAAAGAAAAATTTTTTAAAGGAGCTGATGGATCTGAGGAGGTTAAACTAGTTATAAAAAATCTGTAAGCCACAAACATTATGCATATGTGTGAAGAGACTCTAGAGTAAATGAGCAGTGAAGTGGGCTTAAGGTGACAGGCTTGACTGATGTAGAGGCCCTGCTTTGGATAGTAATGAACAAGATGAAGTGTGTAGGATGGACTAGTGGGTGGGAAGATATAATGGGCTTAATCAGGGAAGGAGAGCTTAATCAGGGGTGGGGGTGGAGAACAAGGAGAGGGAGGCTGGAGGGAAAAGAGTGCTGGACTAGGATTCAGGAGACCTGGGTTTAGTCCTGACGCAAACTTCACCATTCTGTAGCTCTTTGACCTTTGGCTTGTCACTTCCCCTCTCTGAACTTTAGGTCAGCCCCTCCACAATGCAGAGGTTGGGACTATGTAACAGATTTCCAATGAGGGCATCCTAGGATTCGAAAACTTTTTCAAGAGAAGTGACTTTTAAATTTTAAATCCAGTCAGGCTCTCAAGTTCTCAATAGGTCTCATGGCTGAAGAGAGAGAGAATATTACAGGGGAAAGGAATGGACCTTATAAAGGCCCCTCCATTAAGGGGCATAACCAAAATAAGGAAAAGTTGTATGGAGAAAAAAATACATGACAGAGAAAATTTTGTACCAAACGCACTAGACAGGTTACTGTAAAGGTGGTGTCATGTAGTAGAAAGAGCACAAGCTTTGCAGTTGAACAGACCTGGCCAAGGTTCGAAGCCCAGTTTACCCACTTAGTTGTGATTTCAGGCAAGTTCCTTAACCTCTATGAGCCAGAATTTTCTAACTATTAAAGTGGAATCATAATACTATATACTTAATGGGGTTGATTTGAAAACTAAATGAGTTAATCTGAGCAAAGCACATTTTACCTCACCTGGCTTGCCATAAACACTCAATAAATGGTAGCCATTCGTAGCTCCCAATTACTGGAGCCCTGGTTTGCCTTGACTGTTTTGCTGGACAAGTTAGCTTACACAAGGGGGCTTCTTTAGCTCCTCCTTAGAGACTGAACATTTAGCATCTTTAAACTGAGGGCCTTCATGTCAGTTCACACAACAGCTCCCTCCCCCACACACTATTAGACTTTCTCAGCTCCCCTCCCAGAAAACAGGTTTTGAGGCATTTCTGCTATTTTCAATTTGTCAGTAGCTGGATCTGCCTGGTCCCAGTCAAACTAAATGTAGAGAATTGGACTGTATCCTTGTTCTCCAAGTGCCTTGGGTTTATCTGATTTGATTCCTGTCAATGTAGAGTTTTCCCAGAACACCGAGGAAGCCAGACAGCCCAATCACCCTTTCTCTCATTCACAGGAGCTTACTGGGGGCCTCTGCTAGGGAAAAGATTTCAGCTCTGTTACTCAGATATGTTAGGCAAAGATCTGTTTGGCGATTAGTTTTGATTAGATAGAAGCTCCACACAAAAGGGGGCTTGTGCATTTATTGTAGTTACTGAGATTAAGGAAGCCAGGTACTGCTATGGGAAGCTGCCCCATTGAAAAGAAGGGCCATTCTTTGATGTTGTGAGGCCTATCCTTCCCCGATGAGAAAAATGACTATTAGTTTCCTTGATTTTGCACAGCGCTTGAAAAGTGCTTTAACCAACTCTTTGGCTTTGATAATGCTTATTTGAGGGTGGGGATTTAAGTCTGCGCAGGGGAAGCAAAGTGGAGATTTTGTTTTTACTTCTTTCCCATGATCTCAGCGGCAGCTCAACTGACTTTTTTCTCCTGCTTTTGTTCTTTCTCTTTTCTCCATCCTTTACACTTAGTCACACACTCTTCTTCCCCGCCTCCCATAGTGGTCTTTTTTTCCCCCAAGTAGCACTTCTGTCATGGTCTACATTGATCTAACCCATACCTCTCCATAGCACTCACCAATTTTATTTATTTATTTTTTGACGTATGCAACCCCTAGCACTGCACACTTTTGCACTCGAGCTTTTCTTCCTTATACATTTAATCACTGTGTGATTGGAAGAAGAGGACCTGTATAGATAGATCATCCAGAAGAGTATAGATTTGCCTTTGGGTGCTGTATTGTACTTAATATCAGAATAGGAGTGTGTTTGATCTTAAAATAGCCTCCTGAATACATCCTGAAGACAAGCTATGAGGAAGACCTAAAAGCACCAAAACCTGAGAAGTGGTTCACTTTGCCTTCTCCCTTCTTTGTCCACTACTCTGTAGTGAACCTGGACAGTGTCAGCCCTCATACTGATTTTAAAGACTTGCTAAGTGGAGATGCTCTCTCTCTCGTCCCACCTTAGTCTTGTTCTTCTTCATCTCTCTTATTTCATCATGTATGGAACATACCTGGCACTGGGCCTGGCAAACAGTAGGTGTTCAATAAATGATAGCTAAACCAACCCCTAATATTTCCTATCCCTTTTCCCTGATTTGTTTTTCTTCATAACACCATCTGCCATACTATATATTTGAGTTTCTTTACTCTTTGTGTCCTTTCCACTCCACACCCCTACGTACATCCATATGCATGCATGCATACACACACACACACAGTGTAGGCTCCACTGAGGCAGGAGTTTTGGATATTTTGTTCATTGCTATACCACTAGCATTTAGAATAGTGCCTGACATTTGGTATTTGCTCAATAAATATTTGTTGAATCAATTAAGTAGCTTTCATCTGTCTGCTCTTCTCTGGGGTATTTGACTAAGCAGGCACTCTATTGAATATCCCCACAAGCTCACTTCTTCTAAGAGAAGAGGAACACCAGATAGCCACCTCACTCTTGGTAACAAGAAGACCTATATGAAGGAGAATAATCACCCGTCCCAACACCAAGAGGACCACAACAAAAATTCAAAGCTGTCAAGTCAGCTAAAAGTGCATCACTCTCAAGAACAGGTTTTGTTATCTAGATGTCAAGATCAATGGATAAAATGAGATGTCTTCCTATGGGAGATAGATCTTTTCCCAGAAAATGCATGATTTGGGACAGATTTGGGGGCTGGCTGAAACATGGTCCATAAATCCAAGAAGGCAATCAGTTAAACAAGGTCAGCAAAGGGGGCGGAGATAGCTGAACTCTTACTTCAAATCTGAGTGGTCTCAGCTACTCCTGTGGGAGGAAGGGAGTGTTTTTCTTGTATAAAATGTTCAACACTGCATCTATCCTGATTGTCTATCTTGCTGTGCTTTGGCTCAGAGATGCTTCTCTGAATGGAAAACTTTCTCTTTGGATGAACTTTGACGTGAAAACTTCTGATTTGCTGGGGCCACTTAGTTGTTGAAATTTCACAAGAAATCAGGGTATCTCCAGGCTGTAAGATTGAAAAGGAATTTAGTGCATTGATTTTCAAACTGTACTTCATGAATGTAAGTTAAGTACAGTCTCTTTGTTTGGCAACTTAAAAAATGGCTATTGCCAAGTGTTGGCAAAAATGTAAGGAAATGTTCTCTCTCATACCCTGTTGGTGGGAGTGGAAATTGATGTAGCCTTTTTCTTAGGCAATTTGGCAACACATGCCAAAATATAAAATCATGTACACTTTCATCTATCAATTCTACTTCTTGGAGACTGTCCCACAAACATACCATATTTCATTGATTCTAAGGTACACATTTATTTTATGGATGTGTATGTTATGCATTTTTTAGTGTCTCTGAAACTGGGATGCACCTTTGATAAAATATGGTACTTTCTCACATTCACAAGGGGTTACAATATGGATTTTTATTACAGTGTCACTGGTAATAGTAAGACTGACAAAAGACTAAATGTCCATAGATAGGAGACTAGTTAACTAACTTATATTCCATCCCAAACAATATTCTATGCAGCTACTTAAAAGAATGAAGTTGATCTAAATGTGATGATTTAAAAAATGTCTGAGATATAGAATTAAGTGTATAACATTATGTTTATAAAAATTAAAAATATATAAGATATAGTATATACATAAGTTCTGACAGATGTACACATGTTATTCTGGTAGGATATGCAAGAAACTGTTATGAAAGATGTTTTTCTGGGATGAGGGTCAGCTAGTGGGAGACTTTTAATTTTCATTTTGTACTTTTTTGTACAGTTTGAATTTTTTTACCATGTTCATATATTGCTTTCTTTTTTAAAGGCCAAAAGGGGTTTCTGAGAGATGAATTATTGTTCTTTTTTTCTTTTTTATGCTTTTTTATATTAAAAACACACAATAGATGTTATTTTAAAAAGGAAATCAATAAGACAGCCTCTGTCTCAGTAGAGTTCATAGTGAATGTGATAAACCAGAGAACAGATGCTTTAATAGATCCAAGAATAAAGGTTTAAACAAAGTGAAGAGGAAAGCATGGAAGAGAACTGATTCCATCTCTCCAGGGGCATCAAGAAAGTGTCACAGAGGAAGTGACATTTGAGATGAGTCTTGGTAGAGCACAGGACACTGGTGGGCAGCATTCCAGGAAGAATGGACATTCCATGCAAAGGTAGTGGTATGGAAGGCTATCACTTGTTCAGGGTGTGTTGAGAGGTTCAGTGGGGTCAGAAACACATTAGTATGTGCCTACTGGTCAGCAGGTGAGTGAGAGTGATGAGCATTAAGAACAGATGAGTGCATACTATGTGCTAGATATTGAACTATGTGCTTTAAGTTCTTAACTTCTAACCCATAGAAGGTTATTCAGGAATCTATGGCCTTAAGAACAGCAATAGTAGTAGAAACAGCCTGGAGTTTGGATATGGACCAAACTGGGTTCCAATCTAAGCAGTTTAATCTATCTGATCCTTCCTTAAGGTGCTGTGTTGAGGTTTTAGAGAAGCTGTATATGTCTTTGACATATAGTTAGAACTCAAAAATTTGGTTGTTATTAATATTCTCATTCTTACTATTCCTTTCCCCCCAAATCTGGCTTAGTGCCACATATACAGTAGGAACTCAGTGAACCCCTGCTACTGAATAATTTGTGAGAGAGTTGAATAAGTTGTATGGTAGGATATGATATGACAGAGCTCTCACCTCTTATTTCTCCATTCAGTTCTTAATGCTATATAAATCAGAACATTTTGCCTAAGAGAACCTAGTACACACTGTGTCTGAATTTGTGAGAAGACAGAAATCCAGGAAACTGAACAAAATAAAGGAAGTTGTATATTCGCTCCATGACGCTGATCACCCCCAAGGCTTTCAGACTACATGAATGATATAATAAAAAGTAAAAATGAAAAACCACCAACACAAATTAAATTTAAGTTCCTTAGCTTCAATAAACAAGACAGGGTAATGCTAACATCAGGACTGAAGGAGGCAGACCCTGAAACACGGCTGCTATGTGGTATCATGAGAATCGAAGTTGGGAGTTAAAAGTTCCCACTTTCTTTTATTAGTGGTATGACATTGAAGAGTGTGATTTCCCCTCTCTGGAGAAATGGTCCCTCTTTGTTCTCACCTATAAAATGTGAGAGTTGCGTTAAGAGGAGATTAATTTGAGTCAGCAAACTGCAGCCAGATCCTGTCTGCTATCTGTTTTTGTAAATAAAGTTTTATTGGAACACAGCCACCCTATTCATTTAAGGATTGTCTATGGTTGTTTTCCCACTACAACATCAGAATTGAGAAGTTCTGACAGAGACCATATGGCCTGCAAAGCTGAAAGCACTTACTATTTGGCCCTTTACAGGAGAAGTTTGCTAACCCCTGATTGATGTATAAGGTCCCTTTCACCTCTGACATTCTGTAATATCTGTACTGCTAAAGGTTTCATGTGTGAGACCATCTGTAATCATTAGAGTCACCTTGGAAGCCTTTTGCAAAATTTTTGAATGCTCCAAAAGTCTCACCTATATGTTTATTATTACTGCCACAAAACTCTTTGAAGAATTTGCTGTTTGCTAGGTACTATGCTAATTCTGGGGTGCAATGGAGAACAAAACCAGACATAATCCTAGCACTTAGGGAGCTTACAGTCTACAGGAGAAGGCAGTTTTTAACAGAGTCTCCTCACATCTTTCATCGTGGAAAGCAAATCCAACTAATTATTTCATAGTAGGTTGAATGACCAAGTTTACAAATAGGTTTATGAAATTCTTTACTCATTCACTTATTAGTTTGTTCATTCATCTACTTGGCACATAGTCATGCATCATTTAACAATGTTTTGGTCAACAAAGGACCATAAGATTATAATGGAGCTGAAAAAAAGACCATAAGATTATAATGGAGCTGAAAAATTATTATTGCCTAGAGCCATCCTAAGGTCATAGGGCAACACATTCCTCATGTGTCTGTGGTAATCCTGGTATAAACAAACCTACTGCGCTGCCAGTCTTACAAAATTATAGCACATACAATTATATACAGTGTATGATACTTGATAAGAATAGTAAATGACTGTTACTGGTCTATGTATTTACTATACTATACTTTTTTCATTATTTTAGAGTGTACTCCTTCTATTTATAAAACAAAAAGTTGGCTGTTAGCCTCAGGCAGGTCCTTCAGGAGATATTCCAGAAGAAAGCATTGTTATCCTAGGAGATGACAGTTCCATGTGTGTGTTATTGCACCTGAAGACCTTCCAGTGGGACAAGATACGGAGGTGGAAGACAGTGATATGGATGATCCTGACCCATCGTAGGCTTAGGCTAATGTGTATGTTTGTGTCTTAGTTTTTAACAAAAAAGAATTTAAAAAGTGAAAAAATTAAAATTAAAAACCAAAAATGCTGAGAAGAATGATATAGAGAAAGAAAATGTTTTTCTATAGCTGTACAGTGTTTTTGTGTTTTGGCTAAGTGTTATTACAAATGATTATAAAGTCTTAAGTGCACAGTAAGGTCCTAGGGCTTCACATTCACTCACCACTCACTCACTGACTTACCCAGAGCAACTTCCAGTCCTGCAAGCTCTGTTCATGGTAAGTGCCCTATACAGGTACACCATCTTTTATCTTTTATACTGTATTTTTACTATACCTTTTCTAGGTTTAGATATGTTTAGATATACATATACTTACCATTGTGTTCCAATTGCCTACAGTATTCAGTACAGTCATATGCTACACATTTGTAGCCTAGGAGCAATAGGCTGTACCATATAGCCTAGGTGTATAGTAGGCTATACTGTCTAAGTTTGTGTAAATACACTCTATGATGTTCCCACAACAATGAAATCACTTGGTAACACATTTTGCAGAATGTATTCCCATCATCAAGCAACTCATGACTATTTTTATAGTGTACCTACTATGTGCTAGGTGTTGGGCTGGGATGGATGCTAAAATATACTAATGAAAAAGATATACAAAGTTCCTATTCTCATGGACCTTACATTCTATTCGGGGGAGATATATATTAATCAAAAAACACACAAATATGTAATTATCAATAGTTACAAATACTCTGAAGAAAAGTAGCATGGTCATACAGCAACATATAACATAGGGACATGATCTAGACTAGAGAGATGAGGGAATGCTTAGCATTCCAGCTAAAATCTGAAGTATGAGTAGGACCAATAATCTAGATAGTACTACTGGGAACTGTTTCTTTCCGTGGTTGATGGAAATGGAGTTTGGGAGCATGTAAATGAGCATTTTTTCAATCTGCAGGTTGAAACCCATTCTTTTTTTAAAAAGTTGGTTGTATGGGTCATGACCATCATTTGTTTCCTAATGCAATAGTATAGAATAGACAAGGTTGGAATAGAATAGAATGAAAATTTCTAGTTGCATTACTGGAAATAATTGTTTTTGTAAAACTATGTAAAATTCATTGCTTACTGTGAGTCTCAGTCCAGAAAGTGAGAATCGCTGATCCAAATGATCTGCCTTGGCTCTATATAAATACAATTTACCAGATAACAGCTGTGTTCTCCAGTTTCCTGCCTTTAAAGACACAGGGATATATTCTGCAGGTCTTCCTAAGTTTACCTTCATGTTCTTTACAGAGTAAGTGTGAGAGCACTAACCACCATTTACTGAGCATCTACTCTGGTGCCAGACAGTGTACAAAGTGCCTCGTGTACATTATACCATTTAATCCTCACAGTAAACCTGGGAGATAGGCACAACTCATTATTCTATTTTCAGATACTGATATAATATTTGAGGCTCAGAGAGGTTAAAGGACTAGCCCAAGGTCACACAGCCAGTACATTTTTTGCCTACATAGTAATGAAATAAACACAAATAAACTCAATTTGATACTGTCTGAACATTCAACAGATATGTCAGAAATTAATCAAGTTTGAAATGCTGGTTGAGAACCTGCTGGATTTCCATGACTTGTTTGATCATCCAAGTTCTGTAGATCTTTGGATTAAGTCTCAGTCTCTCTCTCTCTCTCTCTCTCTCTCTCTCTCCTTTCTAGAAAAAAATGTTTTCTAATTCCTGAGCTGCTTTGATGGAATTTGGACCCACTTAATTCCAACATGGCCAAACACATTGCAACTGAAAAGAAAGTATGACACAGATGTTATATACTGTCAGTCCCCTAGCTCTGCAGAACTCCAAAAAAGAATCTCTAAAGAAGAGAATTTGGAGAACAATAGACTCCTGTAGGATCTCAATAGGCTATAACAGAGGGATCAATTCTCCAGGCTGGGACTACAAATAAAAGGTACATAGCAAATGAAACTACAATAGCAAGACTTCAGGGAAGAGGCTCTGATGCTATCATTTAGAGATTCAAACTGGTCTCATTTAATTTTCTCAAACAAAATAGATTAACAGGTGCCTCCCACATTCTTATTCCAATAATTTCATTCTTCTTTAACATATAATGAGAGTGAAGGGAGGCAGGTAAAAACCCCTTAATGACTAAGTAGAAAGAAATTAATAGCCTTTTGGGTCAGAGTATTATAATTCTAAAAGCAGATTTTCCTTAGCCAGATAATAAGCTACAGTTAAAGAGAAGATTGGAATAATGTGAAGATAATTTCACAAATGCAATTTAGGACCCTTTGGTTTAAAGTGGCAATCTGTGGCATGATGTGTTGCAAAATTGCTTTGGAGTCGGAGTCATAAAAATTTAGTTTTGGTACTGCTTCTAATTCAACTTTGAGTAACCTTGGGGAAAGTAACTTCACTTCTGTGAAGCTTCATTTTCCTCATCCTGTAAAATGGGAATGAAAACAAAACACCTGACCTAACTCTCAGGGTTGTTGTGAGGATCAGATGACAAATGCATAGGAGAAATATGTTTTATAAACTGAACATTTCTATGACAATATAAGGTATGAAGATGATACATCAAATTCTTGCTTAAGAATTTACAATGGAAAATCCAAACCCCTCAGAAGAGTTTTTGATGCAGCTAATAATCTGGCCCCACCTAACCTCTCTAGCATTATCACTAATTATGCCTTTATAAGACCCCTCCGCTCCATTTATGTGGGTCCCTTTCCTCTCCTGGGAATAAAACATTTTTTTCCTGCTTCTGTTTACCTATGCTATACTTCCTGCTGAGGTTGCCCTCTCCACCTAACTAAAGCAGCTAGGAAATGCACCTACCTTAAGAAGTGCCTCCTCCAAGAAGGCTTTCTACACCTTCACTACTACTTAGAGTATGGTCTTCACGCCAACAGGATCAGCATCGCCTAGAAACCTATTAGAAATGCAGATTTCAGGCCTCTCCCTGACCTACTGAATCAGCTTCTGCATTTTAACAAATTCCCCAGATAATTCCTTTGCACCTTAGAGTTTGAGAAGCACTTTTCCACACAGCACCAGCTCACATTCACTTCTCCCTTCTCTGAACTTCTAGAGTATTTGGGGTTGTCTGTCTTGCTATTGAATTGCTTCCTAGTTGCACTATTCTTTCCAACTTAGAGACTGTAAGCAGTTGGGGGGCAGCTATATATTTAATTATTTTGTGTTTAACAATTACTTTTTTACCTGCTTTCAATTTCAGCGGTTTATTATGGGTCTTTTTTGTACAAGTCTCTGTGGGTATAAAAAATGAGTAAGACATAGTACCTACCCTGAAGGGGCTCAAGGTTTAGTAAAGGGAGAAATTGCTTTCTTGCTTCCTTCCTCCCATTCTTCCTTCTTTCCATCCATACTTCAACATTTCACAAACACTGCACTGAGTGTTGGGAATATGAGAATAGCTAAGACAAAGCCTCTGGTTTTGAGTCTAGTGGAAATACATATGATCATAAGCAATTAACTAATAAACATTTGTTAATGCTACAATAACATTGCCTTGGGAGTGCAGTTGAGTGATTAATTTGGTAATTGAAGAGATAGGAAAGACTACAGAAAGAAATTAGAGTTTAATTTTGAAGTTGAGTGTGAACCCCCAGGTAGACAGGGGTCTCCCACACAGAGAGAACAGTATGAGCACAAACACACTAAACACACGGTATTTTTAGGCAATGGCATGTTGTTAGGTATGGCTACATCATTGGATATGTGTATGTGCTAGGGAAAGAGAAGTCTGAGTAACTGGAAATAAGGCTCAAAATGAGGCTGGAAGTCACATTACATATGTCCTATATAACATATATCACACTAAGGAACTTTTTTTCCCATTCATTAGACAATGGGAAGTTCTTAGTGATTTGCAGATATATTATCTAATAGCAGGCATTCAATAAAACTTCCTTGAATTGATTGTGGAAGAAAAGAAAAGGATCTCTTCAAGGGTGTAGGCAAAGTGTCCATTAATTTACTCTGGAATCTACGATCTTGATTGGGCTTGTCAAGAGGTTGTGGTGATCAAAGAGGGAAATATGCCTAACTGAAGAGACCTCCCTATCAGAATGGCAAAGTCAAAGCACAATTTAAAAGACTCACAACAAACTGATCTGAATATAATGCAGGTTATGGTGTCATCCAAACCCAGAGTTGATGTAAGTGAAGAATCCTTGTAGACCCCCTTTATAGGTACAGGTGTGCAAGTGTCTGGAAAGTGAAGGTGCAAGTACATGTGCCTGGCATTGATATAAGCTTGCAGCTGTAAAGATAAAGACTTGTACTTTGAGGCCTGAACACCCAGCTTCCAAGCCTAGCTCTTTTTCTTACTAGTACTTCTTACGTAACTTGGGGGCAAGTAATGCCTGCATTTGGGGGCTGAAAATAAGACCCTGCTACTTTTTATTTTTATCACCCGCTTTCCTGTTTGGGAAAGATCATGTATGAAACCACCAGGGCAGCTGTGGTGTTACACTCCTAAATGCCCACTGGATTTCTTGCAAGAACTTGCTTTACTGACTTTTGAGGAAGCTCTGAAGAGGTCCAAATGTAGAGATTTATAAGGAATTTTAGAATGTCAGTTGATTCACGGAATCATGGACTTTCAAGGCTCAAAGGGAATGGGGGAAAGTATCACTTACCCCACCAAACCTCCTCTATGATATCCCTACCAAATAATAATCTTGCTTTGTGTTCATGCCCTTCCAGTAGGACACATGTCACCTCCAGCTTACATGTAGTCCACTCTCTCCTGTGCTAGTGCAATTCTCTTCAGCAGTTCTGAGTTTTGAGCTACTGAGTTCCTGTTTTGAGCTACTGTAATCTCACACTGCATAAATAGAAGTAAACATAGCACAGTCTCTAGACCAGTAGACTTAATTTTCTCACATTCTTCTGAACTTGAGGTTAGATCATACCTCAAGGTTTAAGGGTAGTTCTGGGCCATGAGATTTAGGACATATGTAAAGTTGTATTCAGAAGAGAATGGCGTAGGATGTGAGGGCACAGGTGAAGGAAATGGGGCTGTTGAGACTGGAGAAGAGGAGACTTCTAGGCAAGTTAGCTGTCTTTAAATATTTGAAAGGCTGTCATGGGGGAAAGGGATTTACCTTGTTCTCTATTGCCACAAGACTAGAGCTAGGATCAATAGGTTGAAGCTACAGGAAATAAATTTCAGCTTAATATGAGGAAAAGCTATCTAACAGTCTGAGTTCTTCTAAGGAGCAACAGGCCACCTTGAGACGGAAGGAGTTCCCAGTAACTACAGTTATCCCAACATAGGCTGAATATTTTTCAAAAATAGTGAGGATGTAGTAAAAGGACATTTCATCATTGCATTGGGCACACAGCCCTCTTGGCCCCTTTGGCGGATCCTGAGATGCTCCCAAGGAACCTTGACACTCCATGGAATCATATGAAAACCAGTGGACTAGGTGACTAAAGTAAACTGTAAAGTAAACTATAAAACTTTTACAGTTTTATGGTAAACTGTAAAAAGTTTTATAGTTTACTTTATCCCTATGGCCATACATCAACATGCCTGTGATCGAGTTTATACATCAACATGCCTATTATGATCATACATCAACGTTTTACCCATTTACTTCTTGCAACCTACTCCTCTTTTTATATGTTTTATTAAAATTATTGTAAAAGGAGAACTTCGAGCTGTCTAGTAGATTGTATTTCTTAGGTTTCCAAATAGGACTTGAGCCCAAATGACTTGTGACCACTCCCATAGGCAGGCAAAAAGTTATTAGGGTTATATAGTACATTCTCTTTCTATTCTCTCTTTCTGTCTCTCTCTTACACAAACACATACACACACACACACACACACACACGCCTAGTTTGATGAAATTGACATCCAGAGATGCCAAATGACTTGTCCAAGATCACACAGCTACTTAATGTTAGATCCAGGAATGCAGCCAGAACAACACACATTTCATTATTAATGGTGTGTCTTGAATTTCTGAAGAGATTATAAGCCCTTTTTCTCCTCTAATATACTCACTAAATACTTACTGAATTAATTTATTTAAAAATGTGTGTTAGTGAGATAAATCTATGGTTTCAAGATATAAAAAAATATCTGATGGTATTTATGACTTCCTTTATCTTAAATCAGTGAAGTTTTCACTGGCCTCTGAAGCTGCTATGATCTTAATGCATGAGACTTAAGATGACTATGGGCATGCCTGTTGCTCCCAGGCTCTCTCCAGTGAAAACATTCTGGGATGTTCTTTATGCATGCTGTCCAGGTTTTATGACTTGGAAGTTCCCTCCAGCTTCCTTTAAAATCCCTTGGCTAAAATCGAATGCTGTCCCAGGAATGACTTAATGCACTGGGCCTGGGAGAAAGGGCTTCCTCTCTTGGATGGCTGAGTAGTTCCTTTAATCTATTTACCACAAGTGTTCATTGCTCTGGGGCTCTGGGATTCTTCAGGATGAAAGCCCTCTATAAATATTTGTTATTGTTATGATAACTAGTATGGGTTCCTGAGTGAGATAAATTTGTCTTCTGGCTTCTGCTTCTCGTAGCTTCTCTCCCTATCCTTTTATTTCTTTCTCCAGATAATTTTTGTGTTAGAGAAACAATCTATTTGTGCAGTTAATTAAGCCGAGTGCAGTATGATAGGCATTAGTGACTTTTCAGGTTGCAACTGCTAAGGGATGAAGCCTTAGATCTGGGAGTTCATGCCATAAATATATTATTTTAATCAACCAGAGGGAAAAAATCCCTGAGAACAGAATTAAAAATGATAGCAGAAAAATAATTAAATATTGCATGGAGGGGTTATGGGGACTGGTTTCCACAAAATTAAAAATGGTAAATCAATGTTTGCAATATCCTGTAGACCAGCATCACGATAGCTCTGACTTTCAGGCTCCTATAAGGTGATAGTCAGACGCTTTACTGGGAATACAAGCCCTTCCTGCTCTGGTCCCAGACTAATTTTCCAGACTCATCCTTCTCTTTCCAATGAATCATGCCCATTCCTCCTTGCTTATAAAGTACCCCCTTCTTAAATGACAATGCCCTGGTCCTTCAAAAGTTCACTTGACAACTCCTTCATGAAACTGCCCTGACTACACTAACCCCAAAACATCCATTTCTCTGCTTCCTCTTCTGACATCCTATACTCCTGTCTGAATTCTCATTTGGCAAATCACAGTTTGGGGAAGTAAATTCTAGTAATTTTCTCATGTGAGTCATTCTTGTCCCTCAAATATTAGCAGTTTGTAAGCTCCTGAGAGACAGAACCAAATGCTACCTTATATGATATGCTTTTGTGTTCCCAACGGCACCATTTGCATAGTAGACACTGGATTAATTGGTTGGTTGATAACTTCACATTTGAGGAGAGTCATAAGTAAACAATGAAAAAGTGAGATTCACAGTCAGGTACTGACATGAATGAAAGGATGTGGGGGCCTCAGCAATTTAAAAAACTGGCTAGATCTCTTGGGTTTGGGATTATTGAACAGTTGGGTAAGGGTATTCGATGCTCCTGCACAGACCAAAACATCTGGTTGCCTCCAAATATGATTGACACAGCTGTTGGTGTGCTTAGAAATATTTCTCTTTCAAAGTTAATGACTTTTGTCCAGCTGTGTCCAGTCTTCTAGCAGCTGTTCTGAATATAGCAGTTCTGGATCACATCTGTTGACTCTATACAAGTAAGATATGTACATGGGACTTCTTTATTTCTTTAACTACAAATATGTTATGCAGGTGGTATTTCCCTGAAACCTCTACTTTCTCAAGGCAAATGATGGCAGCCCCTATCCTTTAACTTTCCTGAATATATGAGCATTTAAAATGAATACCAAACATTTGCTCAGTCACGCCTGCTCCCCACTCTCTTGAATTTTGTATTTGTATATTGCTCTCACTTCAAGCGAATAACTTATATTGAGTCCTGAAACACAGAGTGGGCACCTAGTAGGCACTTAATAAGTTGTTCCAGGTTTGGCTGATTTAATTAAAGATCTGCTAAATAGAGTCTAAAGGCTAAACCATCTGTGTTTAATTTTAAGAAGAAATGACCATGAATAGACATAATCATGATTCTCCTGGTACAGGGAAGACTATTACATGGATAGTATGGACAGTTATCCTCTATTACCTTGGAAGAAAGAATAATAGGGAAAAAACGGCAATTGCAGCTTGCCTGAATTAGATAAGAAGGCAATATTAGCAGAGTGGTTAAAAACAAGGACTTTGGTGTCAGACAGTTCTGGATTAGAGTGCTAGCTCTGGTCACTGATTAGCTGTGTGGCCTTGGGTAATTTACTTCATTCTCTGGCCCTCAATTTTCTCATTTCTAAAATGAGGATAATGATACTGTCTACTTCATGGGGCTGGTTTGAGGATCAAATGAAATGATGCAGGAGACTTGCACATTTTTTAGGAGGCAGGGAAGGAGCCAGGGGAGAACAAAAGGTGATGATACAGGAAAGGGAGAGAATAACTGCTTGGCAAGGGCTTGGAGATAATATCTTTTAAATGTTATAGACAGATCTGCTTCCAGGATAGTTCGGGGTTCTGCTTTGTCTTGAACCATGTTCAAACTGTTTATCTCTGTGTGGATCCGATCCCCAAGATTTTGAAACTCCTTTTAGTGTACACCCTCTCCCCATGCCTGGTCTAGAAACACCACCCTCTGGAAAGGATCGGGATTCCTAGCTTTCCATTTCAGCCACTTTATTCTACCCATACCTTACCTCATATTGTGTTGCTGGCTTATAGAATTCAAAAGAAAAGATTGCTGAAGAAAGCCTTCGGTTCTATTATGTCTGCAGTCTCCCAAGTCAAAAAGAATATTGAGTTATATCATAACCAATAGAATGAGATGAGAAAAGTTCTTAAAAGTCATTATCCATTGAACTTAGGTCTGCTTAGATGTTACAAGCAAGGTGGAGACATACAAGTGCTCAAAGGAATTCTTATTTTTTTCTTATTTTACCCGTCAATATTCATTCTCCCATTCAACAAATGACTACCAGGGGCTATGCCTGGCACTGGAAATACAGAAATGAATAATATACTCTCCCTGCCCTCAAGAAACTCATAGTCTAGTATGGGAAATAAACAAGAAAACTGATAGTCCCAATGCAGAGTTCTAAGTGCAATGCACAGGGGTGCTGTGGGCATCTAGATCACCCTAAGTTTCAGGGGCAGTGTCAGGCAAGACTTCTTGGGGAAACTGAGTGTTAGTGATAATATATAGGAATAACCTTAAATGTGCTTTCAATCCTTTGCAAACTTTGGTACTTTAACAGTTATTTGCAATGAATTATTTGGATATAGCTTACAAATTGATTTTAACAGGTTGATGTGTTATAAGGGTTACAAGACTATAAAACACCTTTTTATCTGGGCTCCCAGTCCCTAGCCAACCCTATTCTAGGCCATCATATACTTAACTGCCAGAGTTATTCTCCCAAAAGTCCCCAAAGAGGTGGCAAGTTGGAGTTATTCAAGAGAAGGGGGAGAGAGAGAAGCAAGGAGAGGAAGAAGGAGGCATTGCCGAGAGAGGCAGTATTGTATGCAAAAGATAGGGGATGAAAGAGGGGAATTTGTAGTGTGTAGTGTAGAGAAAGGTTTATGGAAGTGACAAGAGGTCAGGGAATCAGGCATAGAGGGCCTTGCATGCCATAGTGAGGAAATTGGACTTTATCCTATAAGGTAACGAGAAACCACAAATGCAGTTTTATTTAAGAGTGACCATCTGTGTGTTGCCACTGTCCTATCTCCGTGGTATTCAGATAGGGAAATTGAGGCCAGAGTGCAAGTGGAATTTTACCAAATTCCAGGTTTCAATGGCATTCTAGCCGAAGCTGAGATGGAGTCAAATCATTTCATCATGTCTTCACTGAGAAGCCACCTAACTCTGGCCTAAGAACAGTGAAATAGCAAACAGAGAAGGCCTAGCCTATCAGTTGCAAGTTTTTGGATCTTGTGTAGCCCTATTCCCAGTATGTGTAATGATGAAACACTGCCAGATGTCTTCCAGCTCTAACATTTATTTTTTCTCTTGTCCTAGTCCTGTGCATTTTTAAGCTCTCATTGTAAACATTCACTGAATGAATTATATATATTTGGTTTTTTATATGTATATTGAGAAAATAAAAAACTCAGACATCTAAAAAGGAATAGAGGACAGTTTAGAAAGAAGTGTTATGAACAAAAAGTATTTAGAGTTCAAAACACTTCTTTTTTCTCCTTTAAATGAATGGGACAGACTTTTCTACTCTTTGTTGTTTCATCATGAGGACAAGGAGTTAATATCTGCAGGCATTTTGAGGGTTTGTTTTTAAGATGAAACGTGCTTCTTCTGCTCTTATTACTTTAATAGGTAAGTATTGCAGATGAAAAATTCCAGGGAAATGAGAAATGATGATTACATCCCTGAACCAACTGTCTGAATTGATGACATGTTGCCAGCTTCTTCACACTTATCTCATTTTATCAGACTTTTTCTTGGAGAGCTCTTTAGGTAGGTGATAGAAACTTGGATTTATGATTGTTTTTTACAAGAAGGGTTAATATTCCTACACTCTAGTATTTCCTGCCTTTTTTTTCTGGTACTTCTTAATATTATAGAAAAGTTTAAGTCTGGGGGCTCAAGGATAACTTCATAGATCAAAACTCCATATTTCAAATCTGATTCAACGTAGTGAGTTCTTTCACTGCTCAAACCTACCGATTTCCTAGGATCCCAGCTACTGGGTTAGCCCCATAACTTCCTAGCCTGCTTTGTACGACTTTTCAGTTGGTGTTATGCAAATGCCAACTCTTAAGGATAGATCCTTATATTGTTTGAACACCTCCCTTCTCATATGGTTAAGGTAGAGACTTTGGAGCAAGATTACCCAGGTTTCAATCCTTGACCAACCATTTACTAGCTATTGACCTTAGGTGAGTCTCACAGCTTCTCTTTGGCTTAGCTTCCTCCTCTGAAAAATTGGGTTATTAATAGTATCTAACTCATGAGGTTGTGGTAAGAATTAAATCCCTTCAGTATGTAAAGCATTTGAACAGTTCCTGTCACATAGTCAATATTATTGTCTCTGAAACCGCATTTGCTGTTCCCTCTATCCATAACTTTCTTCCCTAAGAGTTTTGCATGGCTGACTCTACCCTCAGTCAGGGAGGTATCCACTCAGGGATGCCTTCCCTGACCACCAGTCTAATGTAGGTCCCTCCCTGTCATGCTCTGTCACATCACCCTGTGATTGCCTTCATTGTTTGTATCCACTCTCTGTAATTATCTGGTTTCTTTATTTATGTTTGTTTGAGTACTCTCACCAGAACATAAGCTCCATGAGGCTAGGGACCTTGTCTGCCTTGTTCACCACTGTACTCATATAGCGTGTGGCAGTGTTCAATTAAAATGAATTGAATGAAAAAACAAATACAATGATTCTATTGTCTGAACCAAAAACCAGGGCAGCTATTCTGTCAAAAAACCTTTATATGTTTCTAGGTATAGAAACAATTGGGAGATAAACTTTGGATCCTAAAATATTGAAATTTCTTGGACATTTTTGATAGCTTACATGGGGACGGGACAGATAATGTCATCAAAACTGGCTTGGAGGCCGGCCGTGGTGGCTCACGCCTGTAATCCTAGCACTCTGGGAGGCCGAGGT
>VBSM01003151.1:4543367-4602995 GCA_008086735.1 Cheirogaleus medius | reverse complement strand
CCCCAGGAGCTTAACTCTTGTTCATGTCAATTAGCCTAGGGGAAAATTGGTTTCCTTATATGGTTTGCTTAAAGTCACATTTCCAAGAACCTATCGATGACGTTAATGAGGACTTACTGTATATATAAATGGGTGACATTTGGTGGATTTATGCTGACTTTTTGGTCGCAGCACATTATTTATTGGTATGGGTAGACTGTCAGGCTCCCTCCGGAGAGAAGAAATCTTTTGGTTGGGAAAACAATGTAACAAAACAGAACCTAAGCCTATGGACAGTTTATGAAGGAGAATTTTTTGTTTGTTTCAGAGGAGTTAAGAGTACTAGCTGTGTGCCTTTAGGAAGATCATTTGACCTGTCCTTACCTCAGTTTCTCCCTCAGTAAAAAGGCAATAACAATCAGATCCTCTATAGGGATGTTGTGAGGATTGAATGAGACCGAACACACGAAGCACTTAACACACAGTGCTTGGCACAAAGTAAACTCAATGCTCATTAAGTGCTGGCCATGGCCCCAGTTTTAAGGTAGTGATCCTCCAGTTAAATGTAGGTGCCATTGTAGGGGGAATCCCTGATTTCTCCTATTATGTTGCTTTGAATTCTTGTGAATCACAACATTTAGACCTGTACTTCTCAACCTTGGCTACACATTGAAATTATCTGGGGATCTTTAAGAAATATGGATGCTTAAGCCCCACCTTCAGAGATTCTGATTTAATTTTATCTTGGGTGAAGCCAGGGCCATTGAATTTTTCAAAGCTCCCCAAGTGATTCTAAAGTACAGCCACAGTTGAGAACCACTTGATTTTAGGCAGATGCTCCACATCTGTGACAAGGATGATGAAAATTAACATCATGCTAATGGATTTCTCCTAAATCTCTTGACCCAGGCACTAATCACCAATCCATAAAATTTGCATTGACCCCACCTGTATTTACCAAAGGTCACCCCCCAGCCTGTACCCCTCTTCATTTAACATGTGCAATTTGCATAAGGGTCAGGGATAAAAAGCTCACACCTGGCCTTGTAATCAGGTTGAGTAAATGTGCCAGGTAGTCTAAGAGTTAATCTGAGAGTTAGTCTAAGAGTTAGTGCTGATCTCCTATGTTTGGGCTGTTAGCTGTTGCTCAGCTTTTATTAATTTAGGCTTCAACATGTATCTGCCTTGTCCACAATCCCAGATGGTGCTATAACTCATGCCCTTCTGTCGGTTCCAGAAGATGACTACATGTGTTTTATTTAGATAAACTGAAATTATGCCGACTTTCAACTGTTGGGTAATTTGGTCCATTTGTGGATGATAAATGGTAAAATCCACTTTTGATTATTACATACTAAAAATCATCTGAAAACAGATTTGTTTGGTTAATGAAGTCTTATGGGATGGGGGAGATAGGAAAGGGAACATAGTACTTGAGGTTTTAGTAAGTGTGGATTAAAAAGAAGTAGGGCAACTTTTGTTTGCTTGGAAGGCTCAAAGTTAGGTAAATAAAATCCTACATTGAGAGGGCAATAGTTAGGAACAGGTCTTTACCCTATATTTCTATGATATATTCCAGCTTAGTTTAGACTTGGTTCAGTTTAGTTTAGACACTTAATCCGGGCTGGGGCCTATTAGTAATATAGGCACATTCACCCCCCACCATGGTTAGTGGTCTTCTGGGTACCAGGCCCAGTTTGCGGTTAATTTCTATGTAAAATGGAAATATAAATCATATCCACTCAAATGCTTGCATTTATGCCTGAAATTTTCCTGTAAAGGTCTCATTGCTCTTGATGGAGGAAAATGGATGTGGTTTTTACATAGGAACATGATTTATGAAACAGCTTTCTAAACCCCAAAAAGCCTAGTTGCAAATAAATTTGTCAATTTGAAATTAAAGTATCTTGAATCAGAAACAAATGATGGTTGATCGTAGAATACTGTATTAACTTAAAGCATTATTTCTCATAATCAATCATTGGAAATGAATTGTTGATAATATGGCTTTTAATGTGTGACTTAAATTGCTCAAGAAAAGTTAAAAGTATCTTTTTGAAACATCAAAAAATGCCTTCTGCAAGGGCCTTAGTGCTGAGCCTCAGCAGAATTCAAGTTTTATCTTCAGCACATATCTTTTATGTTCCAAAATCTTCTCAAAAACTCTGAGATTCTGCCAAGTAGGATGAAGAAAGCAAAAGGGGAGGATAGTTAGTTTTTGTTTTGTTTGTAAAGCTGTTCCCTCTTTCTTGTTTATTCTTGGTGGCTGGGAGAGAGATCCTGGGTTGCTTTGTTCTTTGGCTGGGATCACTACCTTACAATATGAAGGGTTTTTAAAAGCTTTGGTTTGCTTCGTTGAAGTGAAAGGCAGATGCAACTTCTGACTTTAAGTACATTCTCAGTGGAAACTAATATTTTAGGTGTTCAAGGGGCTGATGTTAGACATGGAGTCCCATCCTGGAATTTTTAATGCAGATCTGAGCCTGCTTTTTGGAATGGAGTTGATTTTATTCTAGGGTTTGATAAAATGGATACAGTACATACTAACAACAATCAGTAAAGTGGATCTTTATAGACAGAACATTCATGAAAAAGAAAACAAAAATCAAGCAATTCTATTTTATCACTACCATTTGATAATAGACAGTTAAGGTAGTGTAATCAATTTCACTATTGTTGCTCTTCGATGCTGCTTGATTGGATCACCTTTGGTTAATGGCTAGATGTGTTTAAATAGCAGGCAACTTAAGTCCCCCCAGCACTCTCCCCTCTCCCCCCATCTCTCTTCCCTGCCTCTTGTGGCTTTTTGCCTTTGTACCCAGAAATAACTGGTGAATTATGTTCATCTTCAGCCTAATTTGGAATGGAAGGATAAAACCAAAATTTTACTGCAATCTTTTTGGTGCCTCAGTCACTCTAAACATTTATTGAGTGTCTGGATAATGAATGTTCTGTTTTCCATTTTAACCAAGAGTTAATTTATCAGCAAAATCAAATCTCAAACAAGGTCTCTTCCAATCTACAAATGCTTTTTCATCTCTAATTCCAAACTTATATGCATCTATGGCTAGGGATATTTATTCTTGTTTAGTAATGTTTGTTTTTATATGGTTTTTTTTTTAAAGAGGGGCTGTTTTATAAGCAGTAACTTTTGTTCTGTAATTAAACATTCCATCTAACCAAAAATAGACCTTGAGAATCTCAACTTTTAGCTGCCCTAGATTTTTGTCCATACATCCCAGATCTTGCCACAGTGCTATCCCCTTGATTTAGATGGTATGAAGACAGAAGCCATGTTTTAGTGGCTTGCACATAGCAGATGTTTGTTGAATTGAATCAAGTGTACCTTGTAGCTTATGGGTACAATGTCAATCCCCAGATTTTGTACATATATAGAGTAGGTGCTCAATAAATCTTGAGGAATTGAATCAGTAGTATGTGTTTGGATTGGAATAGGATAAAAATTGGAAACTGACCTTGGCTAGAGTATAACTTTGTAAATAAACTTAGGTGCTTGGGATGTATCAATTGGGTCATGCATGTTTTGCTAAAAAACCAGATTACTGCTGAAGTATTCATATTCCTAAATTTAAAAAATTAATGCAATTTAAATCAAAATATCCAATGAGTTTTTAAAATATCAGTCATAAATATTTCAGTGTGTTTCTCTAAATGATAATGAGTGTTGTTTTTACATAACCTCAATATTATTATCACAACTGCAGAAATTAACCACCATATATTAATATTTTTATATATGTGTAAAAAGTTAGATGACTCTAAGTTCCCAACTTCTACCTATTGGGTACTTCTTACCCCTCTCCTAGTCCACCTTAATTTTGCTTCTTCCATTCTGCTCTTTTGCTTGCTCAGAAAAGCGAGCCTCAGGTGGTTTTTGGTGTAGTATAACCAGTCCTTCTGGGTCATTAATTGATTCCTGGGCTTGGATAATTTCTCAATTAGTCTTCTTGGGCATGGAGAATATGAGCCTTTTTTATGTGTGGACATGGGGCCAGGCATATGAGTGCCACATCTTAAATCCTCACAATGTCCCTGCCAAGTAGATTTTATCAACAAATACTTGATAGCTGAGTTTTCAAAGTCACTTTTGGACACTGGATATGAGTCTATGTAGGTGACCTGAACAAGGCAGAAAGAAGAACAAATGAAGCCAATGACCATTTATTGATCACTCCTCTGAGCCAAGTACTATACTAGAAGCTTTTTATACATTTCATTTAATTCTCAACCCTGGGAAGTAATTATCCTAATCCCCAGTTTACAGATAAAGAAACTGATATTTAGAGATGTTAAATATTTTGCTTATTTTTCAGACCCTCTGTTCAGAAATCTAAAGATCCTAAAAGAATGAAATTGGGTGGAGTTGTATAGAATGAGAAAGGAACTAAATGTTCTAGGCCTGCTCTGCATGACTTATCAAATATTTTCACCAAACCCTGTAAGATATGTGTCATTTATCCTCATTTTAAAGACTAGGCTCAGCAAAGTTAAGTCACTTATCCAAGGCACATGGCTAGCAAAGTAACATAAGAAATCTTGGATCCAGGTCAACTCCCAAACTTATGCTTGTCCCCTTGTACCATTCTGCTATTTCTTCAGTTACTGCTAAATCTGTACACACAAAATTCTCCTTGTTTCTTACTTATGACAATTAACACATATTATTCTATATTCTGATATGTGTATCATAGTTAATTATATTCTCAACAGAATGTAAACTACATGAGGGCAGGGATCTTTGTTTTGTTCACTGATAGATCCCCAAGGCCTATACCAATGCCTGGTACATAATAGGTATTCAGTAAATATTTGTTTCATGAATATATATAATTTTTGCTCCTATGAGATGTACACTTCTTGTGGGCAAGTGAATCTTGGTCGTCTAAGACAGCAACCAGCAGAGTACCATGCTTCTAATAAGCAGCCAATAATAATTCCTTTAAATCAGACTTTTCCAAAGTCTTATCGTGTATGTTAAGTCTCGTATTAGCATAAATTGAAAACCCAAGGCCAAGATTTATGGAGGGTGTCAGAGGGTGGAGAAAGGCAGTCCCCAGAGGAGGCTATGACACTCTGAGTGAGGGAAGAGAAGAAAAGAAAGAACTGCCAGAGAAAGAGAATGAGCTTCCCTTTCTCTGGAGAAATTGGTGAGGGTTAACAACCCATAAGTCTTAGCTTGAGAGTAAGCTAGGCAACATGTGCAAAGCTGAGTGCAGCCACAAATCACTGTGTGGCCTATGAAAGCAAAGTGCGTCTGATCTCAACCTGAGTTCCATAACCTCACCCCATCTAAACCTCCACTCTTACCCCAGGCCACGTGGCCTGCAGTGGTCGAAAGGTAATAGATACCTCCTGCCTGCCTCCAAGATTTGGGGACCACTACTGGAGGAGCGGGACCCAGATGTTACATGTTCATCATTGCATTTGATCTTCATACTAATCTCATAAAACAGAGCAGTTATTTTTGTCCCCATTTTCTAGATGGATAAGCTGAGGTGCAGTGAGGTTATTTATCTTGCCCAGGAACATACTTCTATTAGTTGGCAATACTTCTGATTACAATTTTTGTTCTTTTCATTCTATCTCTCAGTAAATACTGAACAACTTGTTTGTATGAATAATAATCAGATTTTGGTATATAGGGTATAAAGGGAAAGGAGAGTTAAAGGTCAGGGTGTTATTGCAGAGCGACTGCAAAGATGTAGGCAAGAGATAGGAGCCTATACTGCCACTGAATAAACTATTCCTAAATCTGATAGTAACTTCTTATCCCTCTTATTATATAGGACTCCTCATTGGCACCGAACAAAGATGTCTGCTCTCTTCCTGCCTCTCTGGATGTTCCTTCCTACTCTAATTTAATGACTTAGCTTCCTCTGACCTCTAAATGGTAGTGTCCCCCAGGGCTTGACCCTAGACCCTCTTCTCTTCTCTTTGTATCCTAGTCAATCTTAAGCATTCCCAGGGTTAGTGGTCCCGTATATTAATGACTTCAAAATTTACATCTCTAGCCCAGACCTTTGCTTTGAATTCCAGACCCACTTTTGCATTCATTCATTCAATAAATATTTATGAAGTGTCTGTTGCATGCCAATCATTGTTCTAGGCACTTTGGTTCCATCACTAAACAAAACAGACAACAGCTTTTATTTCACTTATATTAAGGGAAGAAACAAACAGTACATATTTATAAGTAAGTTATAGAATATGCTAGAAAGCCATAGATGCTATGGTAAAAGGAAAAGGAAGAGCTGGGTAAGGGAGTTTTGAAAGTGCTAAGAAGTGGGTTGCAATAATAAATAGGGTGGCCTAGAATCGCTTCCTTGAGAAGATGAAATCTGAGCCAAGACTTAAAGGAAATGAGAAAATTAGCCTTGTGTTTATTTAGAGGAAGAATGTCCCAAGCAGAAGGAACAGCTAGTGCAAAGGCCCTGCAGTGGGAGTTTGGTATGTTTTAACAAAGAGGCCAATGTGGCTAGAATAAAGTGAATGAGAGGTAGAGCTGGAGATCAGCTTATGGAGACGGGGCACACTGTATGGGGGAAGGACATGCTTGTGGCTCTGGCTTGAGCAAAGCAAATGCATTTCATGTAACCAATATGTTTGTACCCCTATATTATCCTGAATTTAAAAAAAATAAAAAAAATAAAATGTGGAGTGGGCAGATCATGTAGAGTCTTGTAGGCCATTTTAAGAATTTTAGCTTTTATTCTGAGTAAAATGGGTAGAGCTTTTGGAGGATTTTGAGCAGAGGACAGACATTATCAACTTAGGTTTTAAAAGAATGACTGTCTTCTGTAGGGGGACAAGAAGAGATAGAGAGTGTCGAATTAGATTATCACAGTCGAACTGTCTACTTGATGACGACTCTTGGATGTTTCAGAAGTATCTCAAACTCAACAAAAGGTGTCCCCCCGCTTCCCCTCCCCACAAAACCAACCTCATCCTCCTCCATTGTTTTCCGTCTTAGTGAATGGTTCTGCCATCCATCCAGTTGCTCAAGGAGTAACCCGCACATCATCCTTGATTCCTTCCTCTCCCTCACCACTCCCGCATTATCCAATTCTTCAACAAATCCTGTTGTTGTTTGTTTAATCTCATATTGTATTTCTCTGTCTTTGTCTCTCTGTCTCTGCTCGTTGTTCCAGGCCACCATCATCACTAGCTACATCATCTTGAAGTACTACAGCAGCCTCCTAATGGTCTCCCTGTACCCATGGTCCTCTTCTAGTGTATTCTCTACAGGGCAGTTAAAATGAGCTTTTCAAAATGCAGATCTGCTCAAGTCAGTGCCGCTGCTTCACTTGCCTTCCACAATTCTCAGGATAGCCCACAAAATTCTGTGTTGTCTGGCTCTGCTTCCATCTCTAGCCTCAACTTGGCCTATCCTTTCCCTTGCTTACTACATTCTAATTACACTTTTTTCCTCAACTGTACCAAGCTCTTTCCCAACTCAGGACCTGCATATTGCTTATTTCCTCTGTCTACAATGCTCTTCTTCCCATTTGTTTCTGTGGCTATTACTTCAGTTCTTAGCTTAAATAACATTACATAGGGAGTTTGACCATCCCTGAATACTCATCTAATTTAGGCTTTCCCATTAATCTTTCTCATAGCACTCTTTTCTTTTTCTTCATAGTATTTATTGCAATATCTAGATTTTTAGATTGATAAAAACGTAACTGTCCATCTACATACAAACAAAAATACTGCTTAGTACCTTTCTATATGCTGGTCACTTGGAACAACTCTGTGAGTCATGTAAGTTCCATGAGGCCAAGAGTCATGTCTCTCTTATTTTCCACCGTACTCCCAGTGTATATAAAACAATGTCAAACACATATCAGGCACTCTCAAACACGTTTGAATAAATGAACAAAATCTCTTTTCTTACCCTTAAACTAGCCCCATGCAACTCTCTTCCACCATTTAGAAGGCATGTAGAGTCAAAGTTTCATTCAATAAATATTCATTGGGTAGCTACCTAGCCAAGTACTATGCTCTGCTCTATTGCAGGGCCGAATAATTTACCAAAAGATGCCTGCCCTTGAAAACTTTGTTTCCAAATATGGATGCAAGACACACCTGTGCAGCAAGATTTATACTTAAAATTATCTATAGAACGTTCCATTGTTGTCCCCACTCATTGAATACAGTGTATTTTTGGTTCAAAAGGGGTGATAACTTAAGAATGTTTTCAGGGGAAGGTTACTTGGCCCTTTGGGTGTCACCTTATTTAGTTCGCCACATTTCTGAATCCGGCCCTAAGGTTGGCCCACTTGGGAATTTATTATAATTTTGTCATACCAGGGGTAATAGGAAGTATATCATTTTTTTCTAGGACAGGCCTGTACTAGCCAAGGTCACAAGAGGTGGACACTTAGACTAGAATACTAATTTATTGACTTAGCATAAGAAAAAATAACTGCTAAGAACCAGATTATCACATGAGCAAGTCTTCTGCCTATAGGACTATCCATGTGGGAAGCCAAAAGATAACAGGAAGATTGCTTGATGTGTATGGCACCACTGCAAGAGGAGTTGGTTGTATAATCTTATCTGGCAGCCAACTCTAATGGGCTGATCCGTCCATCTTCAGGATGGGAATGTGCTGACCTCAGTGAATGGAAAGTAGATTTCTTGAGCCTGAGGTTCTTCCTAGCCTTGGCAGTACTGTTTTGCCAAGGATTTCCTTTTGAAAATCCCAACTTTCAATATTTCCTACCAACCTTCTTCCTCCCAGTGGACTCTCTCTTTCTTTGGATATGGTAATACTGATTGGGTTACTGTCTGGACTGACTCTCAGCCTGGAACCTTTGCTGTCTCTTTTATAATAAGGTGACTTTGCATCTCTGGTCTTATTCTGTGTTTTAATTTTATTCATCAAATTCTCAGAGTTTGATGGCTGCATTGCTGGGTCCTCTGGGATTCTTTATATAATCTAGTATAACTCTTTTTTTAATTTTTATTTTTTATTTTTATTTCAGCATATTATGGGGGTACAAATATTACGGTTACGTACATTGCCCATGCCCCCCTCCCCCCTCGAGGCAGAGCCTCAAGCATGACCATCCCCCATACGTTGCACATCTCACTCATTATCTAGTATAACTCTTAAGTGGAAGAGTGAAATGCATTTCTGACCCAGGAGTCAGTGGTAAGAGTGATTAATTTTGTCTTGGGAAGTTAGGAAAGGCTTTCCAGAAGAGGTGACATTAGAGCTGATTCTCAAATTAGAAGCTTTAGAGGTAGGATGGAGAATGTGGTAATTTCCAAGTGGAGAGAACAACTTGTTTACCTGTAAGACATTGTTGCATACCAGTGTGAATAAGACACAGATCAATGGGTGTTTAGATAGGTCCAATGGGAGAGAGCTCAGATACATCCCTTGTCTCTTGACTCCCTGTGAGCCTTACAAACCCTAGGACACAGCAACTGTTGTTGGCCATTCCGTCTGAAACACTGTGCATAAGCCAAGCCTTGATCATTAAATTGTCAAAAACTCTTCTAAATATGCAAACGTAAATATGAGAGTTCTTCCTCTATAAGCTTTTTTCCCCTCTAAAACATTTTTTCTTCTCATAGCCTTGATAAAGTACAATTATTTGTGTAAATATACAAGTTTGACCTGCCTTCCTGTCCATCGCCCCTACTAGTAGATTATTAGTTCCTGAAAGACAAAGAACTTTATTTTTTAATGCACTATTTCAGATAACTGTCATTCCTATGCATGTCATATACTTTCACTACATTCCTCAAGAATATAGAGTATTGTTTTACATGTTTTTAAACCTTATATAAATCATATGAAACACATCATTCTATAGCTTACTGTTTTCATTCAACATTATGTCTTAAAGTTCATCCGTGTTATACTTCTGTTTCTGTCATTTTAACTGTTATGTACTATTCCATTATATGCCTATAATCTTAATTTGTTGATGTTTTCTTTTTTTATAACTTAAACTGTTTAACTGAGTATAAATTTCAATTAAATCTTGAAGTTATAACTTAAGAAAGAATTGAGTTCCTGCATTTGATGATACTGATTGAAAATCTGTATTGTGTGAAGGAATTTGCAATATAACAATTATACAATAATAGACTGAAGCATAATGGATGTAATATAAGACACTGGAAACAATGTTGGCCTTTTTTAAAATCACAATTTCCCTGTCTGTATAAGCACTAATATGTTTTTTTTTATTTCATCATATAATGGGGGTACAAATATTGTTAGGATTACATACATTGCCCCTACCACTCCTCCCCTGTTGTTTTCATTTCTTATTAGATATTTAAGTTATTTTTCCACTTTGGGTGTAACACAGACAGTAATTTTGGAAAACATTTGGCAATATCTGGTGAAGTTGAAAACACACATACTTTTCAATCATGCAAGTCCATTCCTAGCCATTAACCACATGTGCATATTTAAATTTTAATTTTAATTAAAATTAAATAAAATTTAAATTTCAGCTCCCCAGATGAACTAGCCACATTTCAAGTGCTTAGCTAGTGGCTACCAAATTGAAAAGCACAGATACAGAGCATTTTCATCACTGAAAGTTCTAATGAACTCTCCAATGCTGCCCTGGAGAATAACTCTATCTGTATATTCTCAGTATACTATGAACACAAGAAGCACTCAGTATCTGTGGAATGAGTAAATGAATGAATGTGAAAATATTGCATTACAAATCTATATATGGTAAGTGTTAAATGAGTTCGAGGAATAAGAGCTATACGAGTTTGGAGGGGATATGAGCAGAGTACCAGGGTCCTGTGCATGAGTTTGGAGGAGAATTGAGTAAGGTGTTTATCCAGGGCAGTCAACTGCAGCAAGAGGAGTTGGAATCGTTTTTGTGAGGGAAATCAGATATCTCAAAAACAGAGAAGCTGTAGCAAGAATCAGATCCAAGGCAAGACTGTGAGTGGGGAAAATGAGTCATGAGGTCAGAAGTCAAAAAGATTAAAAGGAGTCCGAGAGGTGGAGTGCAAGGCAGGTCAGACAGAGCAATTCAGGACAGAGGCTGTGAATACTGTGAAGGTATCTGAAGCTGTGAGCTTTGAGGGCTGGGTAAACTTTCATTCTTGAGATCAAAATCTGTTCATTTCCTAAGTATATTGCTATCACCCACAAAAAGGTAGGCCTGTCTGCTTATATTGAAAGCTATGGTTAAGAGAGGGTTATCCATAAGTATGTGAAGAATAGGATTTGGTTCCCACTTTAAGTAGCTATCAAAATTTGAAAGGGTGAGGGTGGAGCCTGAACTGGGGTGCTAAGAACTGAATTTCTGAGGGTAATTACTCTGGGAAGAGTAAGAGACCAGGGAGGAAGCAAGTGTGGTATAGAAGAGCAGATCAAAAAGGAAAGGGAGATGAAAAGGGCAAGGGTCAGCCAAAAATAGAATACAATGAGAGGGGACATTATAGAGTTCTTAATATCTCTTTTGAGTTAATTGTAGAGGTCTTTCTATAAATTAGAAAAACAGCAGGATTATGGTATGGGATTCAGAAGCTGTTGGTCTGATTTCACCAGAAAGTACAGAGAGCTCTATCCCACCTTTCTGAGCTGCTCCAAAGGTTTTTGTGAAAGCCTCTCCAGCTCTTTCCCCCTTAAACTGATTAACTCCTAGAGTCAGAGGTACTGATTTGAAAATCTGGTTCCCAACATCTTTTGGTAGGGAGAGGGCAGGCATGTCACCACAGGGGAAGCTGAGTATGAGCAAACAATCAGAGACAGCTATTTTAAAGTGCATGAGTCAAGCAGGCTATCCTATGCCACTCTCTCATATCTTGTAAAGTTCAGCTTGACAATAAAAATCCTGCCCACCCCTCATCCTTTTATATACTATAGATAGTCTAAACTCATTTACACTTTCAATTGTTATTTTCAAAACTCATTAATTGGATTGATGTCTATCTTTGAAACAAATAAAGGCATAGCAAATTCTGTGGCCAGACCAGACAAAACTCTGCTTATATGATTGTTTACAATAGTGCAATCTCATTTTTAACTATGGCTTTTGAGAATCATAGCATATAACAGAAGGGCTAGAGACAGCTCACCCAAAGGGGCAAACAAACCATTCTATCTGACCTTAGGAAAGTAATCCTTCAAGTGGAGATTGTGCATTATGAGAACAGCCAACTGTCTACCAACAGTGAGTTTGCAATCCCAGAAATCTCTCCCAATGCCTTTCTGTACCCTTCAGCAATACTGACAGGTTTGGATGCTTGAGCAGACCAGTCTGAGAAAACTATGTGTGTGCATTGCTAATTCTTTACAAAGATTACAGCTTTTTATTCCCAAGGCCATTTCTTGCTCTGACTTCCCTACTTCTTTCCACTTCATGTAACTTCACTCTTCAGCCTCAAATCCCTGTGCCCAGGCATGAGCCAGTCTACTGAAATGTGGGCAGCTGTCTTGGCATGCATGGGCAATCAGATGTTTGAAGAAAATTGATGAATAACCATGTGTCCAAGAGATCCACAGGGCTTAGGGAATTAAAAGGCTTATTCTTATGGTTAAACACTGGGAATGCCATCTCATTCCCGTCCACTGATTTCTCTATTATCAGCTGGAAAGCCACCAGCAGATCCCTTGTTCATCTGCCAGGATGCAAACTAGCCCTTCTTTCAAGTCCCACTTTTGTTCTCAAAGTTAGGAATGCTGTAGTTATTCCAAAAGGAATCTGGCTAGCACAGCTAATTGGACTTATTAGGTCATAATTACAGTATTGCAGCATCAGCTTACATTTTCCTCAGATTGATTATTGAGCCTCTTAATGTGTATCTTTGTGTCCTGATACCACCATTTAGGACCCAATGGTTGAACCTACCATACATACCCTAGACAACTAGACTGAATGCTTCCTTAAGTACTAGATATGTGAATAAACTGTTTTCTTAGGAAAGAGGTTTGGGAAATAAATTGATAGTCATAAATACTAACATATATTGAGTGCTTCTTATGTGCCTAGCATTAATGCTTGCATTACCTCATTTAATATTCACAAAAATCAATAAGGATATGTACTATTATTCATATCCCCATCTTTACAGGTAAGGAAACAGAGGCTCAGAGGGGTGAAGAAACTTGCCCAAGATTACGCAGCTAGTAAACACTGAATTGGAATTTACTCCCTTGTCTGTTTTGATTCAGAACATATGCTCTTGCCTCTTCTTGGAAGGTGTCTGTCTGTTCCTTGCTTCACTAGCAAGAGCTCATCTGATTTTAATTTGTTAGAAATTGAAAATACAGTAGAGTAAACAGATGTTTCCTTTCTTATGGAGTGATGGGTTATACTGTCCTGATTCACACGTCAGCAATGTTTTTGAGACCCATTGTGGAAATTTGTAGGACATCCATCATAAGTATTTATTGGGCATCTATTATGTGCCAGCGCATGATAGGTGATTCAAAGAAATGTAAGAAACAGGAATTATCAGGAGTGAGTTTCTTACCAAAGAAATAAGGCGGACAGGAATCCCTCCCAGAACACATATACATATAATATTAATACATATAAAATAATATGCCAATTCATGTGACAACTCTAAGTGCTGTGGGAGACACTGAAGTGTTCATAGAAAGGACACTGGCCTGAAAACCAAAAAGTGTTATTTTAGAGACGGTTGTACAATGTCAACTTTTAATGTTAATTTAAAAATAAATTGGGCCTACCTAGGTCATTCTGGGTTTCTTGATTAGAGGCAGAAATGTCTTCATTGATAAGCTGGATTGTGAAGGATGGATAAAATTTGAATTGGTAGTGAAGGGGGAGGAGATTCCAGGTTCAAGGAGGACCGAGGAAAGGATGGTAGGAGTTAGGGCAAAGAGGGCGAAATGAGCCCAGAGTGTTGAATGGGCCAGCAGAGAGGGAACACGCATAAATGCTTTAAGGAGCAAAACCCATAATGAGACATATGAAAAATCAGAGATCAATAATTAATTGGTTGATTTTTATTGTGGTAAAATATACATAATATAAAATTTACCATTTTAACCATTTTAAAAAATACAGTTCAGTGGCATTAAGTACATTCGCAATATTGTGCAACCATCACTACTATCTAATTCCAGAACTTTTTTACCACTCTAAATGGGAACCTCCCCATACCCATTAAACGATCACTCCCCGTTACCCCCTCTCCCCAGCCCCTGGCAACCACTAATCTCCTTTTGTCTCTATGGATTTACTCATTCTGAATATTTCATATAAATGAAATCATAGAACATGTGGCCTTTTGTGTCTGGCTGCTTTAATTTAGCATAATTAAAGATTTTCAAGGTTCACTCATGTTGTAGTATATATTAGAATTTCATTCCTTTTCATGGCTGAATAATATTCCATTGTATGGATATACCACATTTGTTTATTCATTCATCTGGTTGTTTCCAACTTTTGGCTATTGTAAATAGAGCTGCAATGAACATTGGAATGCCAGTTTTCTTTTGGATACTTATTTTCAATTATTTTTACTATATATCTAGCAGTGGAATTGCAGGGTCATATGGTAATTCTATGTTTGATTAATTGAGGAACTTCCATGCTTTTAATGGAAATCTAGCATATTGGTTAAAAGCAAGGGCTTTGCAGTTTGAGTTGAATTCTGGCTTTGTTGCTTACTAGTTGGCTGACCTTGAGCAAATGATGTAACCTCTGAGCCTCAGTTTTCTCATCTGCTGAATAGGGTTGTTCTGGGGATTACATGGCATAATGTATATAAAGACCCAGCACACTGCTTGATACATGGTAGTCACTAGATACATGGTAGTTGCTAAGATATCCTATATGATTCTCATTCAAAATGTGATGTATAGTCAAACATCACAGATAAGTAGAGGCACAGCCCTCTTATTTATTTTGCTACTTATCCTTACTCCCCCCTTGTAGAGTTCAGAAAGTACTCAGAATTTTTGGAACAATGACCTACTCTGGTTTCTTAAGTCCCCAATTTTAAATTATTTGAATTGTACATATATATGTGTGTGTATGCATATTTACACATATATACATATATATTCACAAAAAAGTGTACACACTAATTATTCTAATGAAAAAGTTTATTTTAAATTTTCAAAAGCCTGTATGTCTTTTATAAAGCTGACACTTTCGGAGGCCGAGGCGGGTGGATAGCTCAAGGTCAGGAGTTCGAAACCAGCCTGACCAGGAGCGAGACCCCGTCTCTAAAAAAAAAAAAAAAAAAAAAAAAAAAAAAAAAAAGCTGACACTTTCTAAGAAAAAGCAACGCAGTGTGGTAGTTAATAGAATATGTTCTGAATCAAAATAGACATGGGTGTAAATTCCAATTCAGTTTTTATTAGCTGTGTAATCTTGGACAAGTTACCCCATCCCTCTCAGCCTCGGTTTCCTCATCCATAAACATGAAATATGAATAATAGTACCTACCCCTGTTGATTTTTTATGAATATTAAATAGGATAATACAAGCATTAGTGCTAGACACATAGCAAGCACTCAGTCCTCTGTCTAGTGATACAGAGATACCCATAACTTTGACCTTCCTTGCTTTTCCACACACCACAAGCCATAAAAGTGGCCCATGGGAGTTAAAGAGCCTAGACCTGAAAGAATATCAAATAGTCATAAATATTCTTTCCAAATGAATTGAAATTCCACCATAACAAAAGCAGCTCAAGACTCTATAATCTCAAATGTATCTTTCGAGTTTCCTGCTTATGATTAGTCTCTGTTGGAAGTTATATTTTTCTAAGAAGGATTAACTTTCCATCTGCGTGAAACAGAATCATATATTAAATAGTATTTGAGCTGAAAGGAAAAGTGGCAGTGAAAATTAACAGCCATGGTACTCAACCTTTGTTAACATTCACAGTACACTCAACTTATCTTATTTGATCATCATAACAACCCTGTTGTGAGGTAAGTATCTTCGTTCCCATTTTAGAGTTGTAGAAACTAGGGCTCAGAGTAACTTGCCCAGAACTACTAAGTGTCAGAAGCAAGGTTTGAACCCAGATCTTTCAGAAGACTTCAATTTACTATACCACACTTCCCTTAAAGAATTTCTGAAATTTTCTTTTACTATTGGTGAAGCAGAAGCCAAGAAAGGTAAAGTGAGTTGCCCAAGGTCACTCAGCTAGTTAGTAATAAAGCAGAGACTAGAAACCATTTCCAGGAATACTATCTCATGTTATTTTATTGCCTATGAATGGATGAATAATGTAATGGTTTATCAGTAAAAATGATTAAATGATTGGAGAGAATCTGAAAACAAATTTCATCCATATCTTGATTGCTTCCATTTCATGTTTCACAGACTTTATGGAAAAACAGTTTTGTATAGTTAGAAATAAACCAATAGTGACCTGGTGTTCCTCAATGTCTCTGTGCCCACTGTATTCCCTACTTGATGTTCAGAAGTAGATATGCAAATGTAGACAGTCCACAGGTGATTTCAGTTCTAGCTTATAAACAGGTATTAACCAGTGTGGTGGGTAGTTTTATGTGTACATGTACATTTGGTGAGGCTATGGTGACAAATGTTTGATCAAACAGCAGTCCAGATGTTATTGTAAAGGTATTTTTTAGGTGTGATGAACTTTTATATCAGTAGACTTTGATAATGCAGATTACTCTTCATAGTGTGGGGTGGGCCTCATACAATCAGTTAAAGGCCTCAAAAAAGAGAAAAAGACTAAGGTCCCTGAATGAAGAAGAAATTCTGCTTCCAGACTGCCTTTGGACTCCATTCTGCACCATCAACTCTTCCCTGAGTCTCCACCCTGCCAGCCTGCCCTGTGTATTCTGCAAACTTGCTAGCCTTCATGATCGTGTGGATCAATTCCTTAAAATAAATACAGTCATGTGCCACATAAGGATGTTTTGGTCAACAACAGACCACATATACAACAGTGGTTCCATAATATTATAGTACTGTATTTTTACTGTACCTTTTCTATGTTCAGATATATTTGAATACACAATTATTTACCATTGTGTACAATTGCCTACAGTATATAGTACAGTAACATGCTGTACAGGTTTGTAGCCTAGGAGCAATAGGCTATATCATAAAGCCTAGATGTATAATAGGCTGTACCGTCTAGGTTTGTGCAAGTGCACTCTATAATGTCTGCACAATGATGAAATCACCTAACGATTCATTTTTCCAAACACCTCCCCATAGTTAAGCAACACATGACTGTACATACACACATACAGGTGTTTACACTCATACACACACAAACAAGTCCTCTTTGTTCTGTTTCTATGGAGATCACAGACTAAATACATCCACCTACTAATGTAGTAGGCACAGTGCTAGGCTCTAGGAATATAGAGAGATCTCTGTGCAAAGAGATTTGTACACTGTGGAAAAATGGGACAAAATGCCTTGACAAAAGTAGGACAAGGTTGGAAAACAAAGCCATAAGAAAAGCACACAGGTGCATTTCCTGATGTTCTTTATGCTTGATGATAATACTAATGACACGTAGACTTTCATCTGTAAGTGGAAGATTTACTTAATTCAGAGGGGAAAACCTTGCAAAAATAGAGGCAAAAATAGATTCCCCTCTTCCCTTTAGACTAGCCTGATTAGTTAAATCTGTTGATTGAATTTATTAATTCAGTGAACATTTATTGAATCTTGGCTTTGTGCACAGTGTGTAATGACAAAGTGGTGATGGTCTAAGAAACCTCAGGGTTGCCAGTGTCTCTCCCTAAACTTGGCCTAATCTCTGGAACCCAGGCTAGGGATGGAAAAGTTCCTTGGTATAGCTGTGGAGTGAAAATCAGGTACACAGAAGCTCCTGGTGAGAACACCTATCTCTCTGACAACTTGATTTGGGCCAAATCAGAGAGAGCGCCTGTGGGCTGGGGCAGTAACCTATTCTCGGCCTTCCATCTGGTTTCCAAGATTGCCTGCTTACTTTACAGGCTCTATCAGTGCCTAGTTTGCATGCATCACCCATCTAAAAGGCTAGCCCTAGGTATTTCAGGGAAGGATCGTGTCCTTAAAATGTGATAAATTCCACTGATTCCCAAAGATGGAAGCTCTTCTCTGACTCCCTGCACTGGAGTCATTTACAGTCTTGTATGACAGAAAACTAATGAATGCTCAGAGAGTACTTGGAGAGACATGCAAAGCAGCATATGAATATCTGCAAAATTTTTTCTTCACAACAGTATCTGGGCCAGTAGCAGGCCTATAGAATTTAATTGAATGTGTTTCCCTGGTTAAAGTGTGAAGTCCCCAAAGGCAGAGTCTTTGTCCATTCTCCTTTGTATCCATGTAAGTTTGGGCCCTACTTCCTCTCTGCACAGATCTTTAAGGTAGGTGCTCCTCAGGGCTTTTTCCAAGGCCCCTTTCTCCATGCAAACTCATCCATGTACAATTCTATATTTCAGCCCAAATCTCTCTTCCAAGCTCCAAGCCCATATATATCTTACTTCTTAGACATGTCTCCCTATTCACGGATACTTCAAACTCAAGATGTCCAAAACTGACCTCAGTCTCTGCACATGCACACACACATACACAAACACAAACACAAATTAGTCTAATCCATGCTTCCCCATCTCAGTAAATGGCACTACCATCTTCTCTTTTGCTCAACCTGAAGAAGTTATCATGGACTCCTCTTTCTTCTTCCCCTCCCATATCCAGTCATTCATCTTAATCTATCCATTCACCAACTCAGAAACTTAAATTCCTTTTCTAAAATATTTTTTCATTAAAAATTTCAAACATATACAAAATAGAATAGTACAATGAAACTCTTCCCATGTACTAATCACTCAGCTTCAAATTTACTGATTCATAGACAGTATTGTTTCATCTGACCTTACTTCTCCCCACCCTCAATCAATGTGAAACAAATCCCAGAGATCATTTCATTTCATCTGTATTTTATTAGGTAGCTCTTAAAAAAAACTATGAAAGCATCCTAAATTCCACTATCATACCAACAACAAAATTGATAATAATGTCACAATATAATCAAATATCCAATGTTCATATTTCCCCATTGTTTTATAAATGGTTTTGCTTCCTTACATTTGAGTATCCAAATAAAGTCCCTACATTGCAATTGGATGATAAGTCACTTTGTTTTTTAAGTTTTATTTTCTTTAATTGATATATAATTGTACATGTTTGTGGGGTACAGTGTGTGATGCTTCCATATATATAGTATAATGATCAAATCAAGGTAATTAGCATATCCATCACCTCAAAAACTTGTCATGTCTTCATGGTATACCACAATACATTATTGTTGACTGTAGTTACCGTATTATGCAATAGAAACCAGAACTTATTCCTCTTATCTAACTGTAACTTTTGTACCCACCAACCCAATTCTCCCTACCTTCTCACCCCTCCACTCTCCCCAACCTTTGGTAACTAACCACTATTCTACTCTCTACTTCTATGAGATCAACTTTTTTTTTTTTTAGATTTCCACAAATAAGATCATGTAGTATTTATTCTTATGTGCTTGGCTTAGTTCACTTAATAATAATGTCCTCCAGGTCCATCTATGTTTTTGCAAATGACAAGATCTTTTTCTTTTTTATGACTGAGTAGTATTTCATTGCATATATGTATATATATACACACACACTACATTTTCTTTATCCATTCATACATTGATGGACACTTAGGTTGATTCCATATCTTGACTATTATGAATAACACTGCAATAAACATGGGAGTGCAGATATCTCTTTGACATACTGATTTCATTTCCTTTGGATATATACCCAGTAGTGGGATTCTTGAATCATATAGTAGTTCTCTTTTTAATTTTTTGAAGAACCTCTATAGCGTTATCCATAATGGCTTCAATCTGTACCTTCCCCTCAATCTTGCCTTTTTCTCGCTGAAATATGTTATTGAAGAAACTGGATAATTTGTCCTGTAAGTTTCTCACAGTTTTGATTTGTTGGTTGCTATTCTGCATTTATTGGAAAGTATTGTAAAGTATTGGTAGTTAGATCTAGAGACTTGATCCTATTCCATTCCATTTCTCTCTCTCTCTCTGAAAACGATTTCATCAGATATTGTTTTATTCTTTTATCGTTATTGATACACAAAATGTCTGCAATGTCTGCTTGTTCCTCTTTCCGTAATGTTAGCATCTGTTGATATTCATTACTTCAATCCATTACTTCATTGAGGGTTGCAAATGTTAATTCTATAATTCTGTCTTAAGCATATAGTACTTGAATAATTCATTTAGTAAACACATTCCTTCATTAATTTTTACTGTTACCCTGAGTTATAATTCATTTAGAAAAGGCAAGATAAATGTTTGATTCTACCACACTTCCTTTTTGTTAACCAATTTTAAAAATAGTCAGTTATTTTCCTAGCTTCCTCCAAAGGTGAAAAGTGGGAGGGTTGGGGGAGGGGTGTGCATGGGGCGGGGCAGGAGTACCATTAGGGACTCATGGAGTTTTAAATATTTTACTAATTTTGTTCATTGTATAATACTCAAATCATCAATTTGGCCAGTGGAAGCCTATTCAGATTAGTTTCTGAGTCCTTTTGAATGACCCTAATAGTTTGTTGTGTTTTTTTTATACAGTGTTACAGAGGCATAATTGACTCATATTTAAAGTGTCTAAATTTAGCAAGTTTAGACAAATGTACAGAAGTATAAAAGCATCACCACAAGATAGTGAATGTATCCATCACCTCCAAAAGATTCCTCATGACCCTTTGTAATACACTCCTCACACCTCCTTGGACAATAACAAATCTGCTTTCAGTCACTATAGATAGATTTTAATTTTCTAGAATTCTATGTAAATGGAAATATAAAATTTGTATGCTTGTTTTTTACTGGCTTCTTTTACTCAGCATAATTATTTTCATGTTCATTCATGATGTTGGCTGTATCAGTAGTCCCTTATGAGATATGTGATTTGCAAGTATTTTCTCTCAGTGTGGGGCTTGTCTTTACATTCTCTTAAGAATATCTTTCAAAAAGTAAAAGTTTTTAATTTAGATGATGTCCAATTTATCAGTTTTCTTTTTCTTCTAAGAAATCTTTGCTTAAATTTAAGAGTATAAAGATTTTCTCCTAATTTTTCTACTGGAAATTTTAAAGTCTTAGGCTAACATTTATATCTACAATCAATTTCAAGTTATTTTTTTTGTACATACTGTGAAGTACAGACCAATGTTCATTATTTTTTATTTTGAATATGAATGTCCAATTGTTCCAGCACCATTCGCTGAAGACTATTTTTTTCTCTACTGAATTTCCATTGCACCTTTGTCAAAAATCAATTGACCATATATATGTGGGTCTATTTCTAGACTCTCTGTTCTATTCCATTGATGTATTTGTTTATATTTACACCGATAATATACTGTCTTGATTGTTGTAGCTTCATAGTACGTCTTGAAGTCAGGTTCTATAAGTCCTAAAGCTTTGTTTTTTCTTTTTCAAAGTTTGGGCTCTGCTAGGTCCTTTGTATTTTTGTATACATTTTTAAATTGCATTGAATCTTTGATGATTAATTGGGGGAAAATTGATGTCTTAACTATATTTTTCCATTTATTTAGGTCTTCTTTAATTTTCTTAGCAATTCAGTTCTCAGTGTACAGGCACTATACATTTTTGTCAGGTTTATCCCTAAGTATTTCATGTATCTGATGCTATCATAATAGTATTTTTCATTTAAATTTCATATTGTTTGTTGCTAGTATATAGAAATACAATTGATTTTTGTATATTGATCTTATATTATCCAGCATTACTAAACTCACTTATTAGTTCTAGTAGCTTTTTTTGGTAGATTTCATACTATTTTTTATATAGATCATGTTGTCTATGAATAAAGACAGTTTTACTTCTTCCTTTTAAATCTAGATGCCTTTTTTGCACTGGCTAGAATCTCCAGCATAATGTCAAATAGAAGTGTAAATGTGGACATCATTGTTTTTCTCCAGGTCTTAGTGGGGAAAGGATTCAGGCCTTCACCTTGGGTATAATGTTACCTGTAGAATTTTTGTAGATGCCCTTTAGAAGGTTTAAGAAGTTCCTTCTATTTCTAGTTTGCTTTGAGTTTTTAATCAAGAATGGATGTTAGATTTTCTCAAATTCTTTTTCTGCATCTATTGAGATAATCATAGGATTTTTTTCTTTTTTAGTCTGCTAATATGGTAAATTACATTGATTGATTTTGGTATGTTAAACCAACCTACCATTCCTGGACATAATGCACTTGGCCATAATGTACCATCATTTTAATATATTGTTGGGTTCAATTTCATAAGTTTTTGTTAAGAATTTTTTTATCTATGTTCCTGAAAAATATTGGTCTGTAATGGTAATACTTGACTCACAGAATGAGTTAGGAATTAATCTCTCATCTTCAATTTTCTGGAAGAATTTATTTATCCCCTAAATATTTGGTAGAAATCACCAGTGAGGCCATCTGGCTTAGGAATTTTTTTATTGCAAGGTTTTAAACTAAAAATTCAATTTCTTTAATAGGTAAAGGACTATTGGGATTATCTGTTTTTTCTTCAGTAAGATTTGGTAGTTTATGTCTTGCAAAGGAATTTCCAAAGATGTAGCTAAGGCCTTTCTATAGAATGGCTTTCTAAAATCAGTTTTGAGTTGCACAAGTGCTTTTCCTCAATAAATAATCATACTTTGGAATTCACCTCAAGTGCTTCCCATTTTGTCACACAGAATATATAAAATGTACTCAAGAATAAGATTTAATAAAAATTAATAGTTTTTACTGCTTCAGAAAAATAAAATCAGTTTGGCGTGTCCTTTTGCCTAGATACAAAAAGAAAAGTAGATGAGTTTTGAAGTCATGAAATGTGGAATCAGAGAGAAAAATACTGGACAACTCCTTTGCCTATGGTCTTTGGCTTAGCCCAAAAAGTTTGAACTGGAGTTCAAACTTTCCTTATGACATATAATTCTTTTTCTTTTTTAGCATAATGCTTTTTAAAGTCCATTCTCACCAACCAAGTAGACTCCTCGACTAGTTTCTATTTTCTGCATATGAGAAGGGATTAGGGCTGTTTCTCCTAATTTTAGAAATGCAAGCATACGTGACAAGTTGGTTTGTCTTGTTCATGCTGCAAGCAAAATGAAAATTAACTTCTGAAGGTATTTACAGCTTAAAATTACAGCCATAAAATTAGGTAAAAGTAACATGTTCTTGGCAAATGAAGACAGAGGTCCTGTTCTGCTATTTACTGGATTTTGTACTTTGTGGGATTTTTTTTCCTCTCATACTCCCCCCTAGTAATGAGGGATGGATTTGCTATGAGCCATTCTATTTTCCTGGTTCAGAGTCACCTCCCCAGGTTGTCTTTCTCCATCTCTAGGCAAGGTGAAACATCTTTAGCCTTATCAACATCTGTAGGCCTCAGAGACTGTCTACATCGTAAGCTAAACATCTAGCTAAATATTATCTTTGTGGAAATGACTCATATTTATCTCCCATCCTGTCTCCTAATAGTTGCTATTATTAGTGAACTACACATGGACTCACCATCTATATCAACTGGGCATTTGTTAGACTCCTTCCCCAAGTCTGAAAGACAGAAATGACAGTGTTCTTTAACCATTTGGACTTAATAACAGAGGAGACAGTCTTTCAGGTTATTTCCAACAGGCTGCAGCCTCCCTGGAATCCCAGCCCTTCCTATTCCTGTAGGGTTTTTTTTCCAGCTGTTGGAGAGCTAATCAAGCCTTGCATCTTAACTTAGACTCCGAACTAGAAACCCTAAAAAAATTTGTTTTCAACTTGGAATAATTTTCCTAAAGTCATCATATTATAAATGAGCACTGCAGCTCATGACACTTACTGCATACCTGAAGTCTAGTAGCAAGTAAACTCACAGAATGTAGGACATGCGGCCCCATCACATGTTGCACAGTCAAGGAAGCTCAGGCCCAGACTAACCACCCAAAATAATTTTATATATTTTTATCAGAAAACTATCACCACAATTTCTCTGAAGTAGACAAAAAGGGAGGCTATTAGAATGGGCAACAAGTACCATAATGAAACATTAACAGTGCTATTGTTGGAAAAGAGGAAAGGTGACATTTAAGAAAGGATGCATAAATTGTATGGTATATGAATTATATCTTAGTAAAGCTGTTACAAAAACGAAAAAGAAAGGATGTGACTAAGATTTCCCGAAAAACTGATGGAATATGAAAAGTATTCCAGGAAAATGGAATAGCCAATAAATAGACCTCTATGACTAGAATATTGGAGGTAATAGGTGGGCCTGCAATGATAGGTTGAGCCTGATTTTTAGGACCCTTAAATGCCATGCTTAGATCTTGAACTTTGCAGGTAGTGGGGACTCATCAAAGATTTTTGAGGGAACACAGGACATAATCACATCTAAGTTTTAGAAAGATATCTTTTTACCTTCTCCAGTGATACTTCTTTCTTGTTTTGATTGTGGTTCTCTCCTTTATCAGGCTTTTAGTTTCTTGAGTACAAGGAATAAATTTCCTAAATATTTGTCTTTTTTTCATAGTGCCCAACACAGTGCCTTTATATACAGCAGGTGTGCATTAAAGACTGTCCTCAAATCAGTGAAGCAGACTTGGTGTGAGAAAGCCTTGGTTCTAGTCTTGTCCCTTTCTGGTTGTATCCACTTTATTTAAATATGACTTAGGTACATTCACTTCTGTCCATCAACAACCATAACGCATGTTCAAGCTACCATCTTCTCTTGCATGAACCACTGCAACAGTTTCCTAATTAGTTTCCCCATTTTACTACCACTCCCTTCTGTCCATATCCATACCATCACTAGAAAAAAATTGTTTAAATCTTAATATGATCATGTTACTCCCTGCTTAAAAATATTCAGTGGCTTCTTATGGCTCTGAGGATACAAACTAACCTCCCTAACATGGGTTATGAGACTCTACATGGGCTGGTCCTTGGTTGCCTATATGGAATCATCTCATGTCCTTTCTCCCCTTTACTTTCTTGTTTCTGTCATTTTGGCTTTCTTTTACTTTCTCCTGTGTGCCGTGCTCTCTCTCACCACAGGGCATGTGCATGTATTGTTCTCTCTGCCTGAAAGATTCTCTGTCTCACCCCTATCCCTTGACCTATTTGATGTTTCTTCATTCTTCAGACCTCAAATTAAACCACACTTTGTTAGATAAACCTTCTCTGATCCCACCAACGAAGCCAGGTGCCTATTATATGTTCTCATATCCTTCCCATTGGTCTCCTTTGTGTCATATAGCACAATTACAATCAAAAGATTATGATTTACTTTTCTAATATCTTATCTCCCATACAATAATATAAGCTCATGGGGGCAGGGGACCAAGTCTATTTGATTTAACAGTATACTCCTGTGGTGTAGTCCTGTGTCTGGCACGGAGTAGGCACTCAATAAATATTTGTTGAATGAAGGAATAATGCTTATGTCTTAATGACAGAAAATCGTAAACTTTCACAGCATCCTGTTTTTCTCCATTACACTATCCCAATTATTATTCTTTAAATATTTGTGTATTTATCTGTATCCCATATGAGAATGTAAGCTTCATGATGGCAGGAACTATATTTATTATTTTAATTGAGTTATAGTTTATACACAATATAATTTACAGATTATAAATATGTAGCTCAATGAGTTTTGACAAATGTGTACTCATAAACATTACCCCAAACAAGATATAGAACATGTCCATCATCACAGAAAATATACCTCCAGTAGAACCCCACCCCTCCAGCCCTTTAGAGGTAACCACTGTTCTGATTTCTGTCATCATATATTCACTTTGCCTATTCTAGAGCTTCATATAAGGAGACTCATCCTGAATATGCACCTAGGTATCTGGCTTCTTTCACTTGACATGGCTGTAAGATTCACCCATGCAATTACATATATCAAGAATTTATTTCTTTTTGTTGCTGAATAGTATCCCATTGTACAAATACAGATGCTCCTTGACGTACCATGTGATTACATCCTGATAAAACCATCATAAGTTGAAAATATTATTAAGTTGAAAATGCATTGAATATAGTTAGCCTACCAAACATCATAGCTTAGCCTAGCCTACCTAAAATGTGCTCAGAACACTTACATTATCCTACAGTTGGGCAAAGTCATCTCACTCAAAGCCTATTTTTATAATAAAGTGTTGAATATCTCACATAATTTATTGAATGTTGTATTGAAAGTGAAAAACAGAATGGCTTTATGGGTATTTGAGGTACGGACTCTACTGAATGCTTATCACTTTCACACCATCATGAAGTCAAAATATTGTAAGTCAATCCATTATAAGTCAGGGACTGTCTGTGTATCATAATTTTTTTATCCTTTCACCTGTTGATGGACATTTGGGCTCTTTCCAGTTTGGGGTTATTATGAATAAAGCTGCTATGAACACTTCATGTACAGTTCCTATTCATTTTTTGTCATCATATTGCCAGAATCTAGCACAGCGCCTGGTACACAGTAGACAATAAATATTTGTAGAATGAATGAATGAGTTTAACCCTTACAATGTTAATTATAACTCTACCTTTCCCTCCTACTTTGGAAGCATATTAGAATGAAAATGAGTAAGAGTAACTCAAGTACAGAGAGAGATGTGAGTCCCCCCTTAATTTTCTAAAAAGTTACAGAATTTATACTTTAACTGTTTTACTAACAATTACTTTTGACACACCTCACAACTGAACTTGTTACACAAGTGTCTCGTGATGCTACTTGTAGGGCTTCTAGATAAAGTTGAGGACCCTCTGTTAAATTCAAATTGAGATAAATAAGAAGTGCATTTTTAATGTAAGTATTAATATCTTACCAAATTTTGCATGGGACATACTTATACTAATTTGAGACATACTTATATTAAAATGTTGTTTGGTGTTGCTCTGAAATTCGGACTTAACTCGACATCCTGTATTTTTATTTGCTAAATCTAGCCACCATAACTACATGTGAACTATGGGACCTATGGTCCTGAGGCTCCTTCCAGTCTTAAAGTTCAAGTATCCTTCACCTGCTTCCAGTGGCTAGCCTTAAGAAATGCCGTTCTTTCATAGATATTCAGCAAGTACTTACTGACAGAGGAAAAGGAGGCATCTATTTTAAGAATATCATGGGCAACGTTTAATTTCTCTGTATGTTAAGCTGGTGACTTCACTTTAAGGTCTAACTGGGCAATACTACCTCCCATCCCCTTAGGCCCTGGTTCATTCTGGCTGGCTAGGGCTTTTCAAGTGAAACCTGGCATGCCTATTTCTCTCCCACTCCTGACTCCCTCAGTTGTGTTTGTGTATGGTGTGAACACAGTCGAGCAGATGTTGGAGGAAAATGCCTTACTGAACTACTCAGCAATGTCTGATGTCAGCTTCTTCCTTAAAATAAAGTGTGGGTGACAAGTCCCACCTGGTAGGGAGCCAGCTCCCACGGATCATTTCCATCTCTTCCCAGAGGCTTTCATTCATAAACTCATAGGAAACTGTTCTTAAAAGGCAAATGCACATTAAAAGTGGGACAGGACCTAGCTTGGTTTTGTGTGTGTATGTTTACATTTCAATGCACAGGTTTTGTTTTAGAATTGCTCAGTCAGACCGCCATACCGTCAGCACAAAGTTCAGAATCTTCGGATGATGCTAAAGGGCTTATTGGAAGAGCTCTAAGATTTTGTGTCAAACCTGGGTTTGAATTTTTGCCACTCCCTAGCTGAGTGACCTTGGGCAGGCAAACTGTTTAACCCCTCTAAGCCTCAGTTTTCCCATCTATGAAATGATGGTGGTAATAGTGTCTACCTCACAGTGTCATTGGGATAGTTCAGTGAGATCACAAAAGTGAACTATTTAGCCAGGCACATAGCAGATGCTCATAATAGCCATTATTATGAATGTGGCCCCAGCAATAGGTCTAATCCAACCAAAGAAGCCTCTCTGAATTTCTGGACCCTGAGGCCATTGGCAAGGAATGAAGATTATAAAAGGGCACCTCAGCATCTTGTATTATTTTTCCCTTTTAGATGTTTATGCACTGAAAAGTGAAGCCTCGGCTTTGAGTCTTTGCTTTGTCACTTAACTAGCAAATGAAACTCTCGGAAACTCAGGAACTTTTTTTTTAATCTGGAAAATGGGCATATAAAAATTGTTCCTTTGTTTCAAAAGTAATTATGTGAATCATATATGTGGTTTATTTAGAAAGTGTACAAATAGTACACATAATATCGTGAAGTAGTATTGATAAAAAAAGTACCCAAAAAAAGCATCTCTCTCAGCATTAATGTTCTTTTTCTGACTTCTCAGTTTCAGTCTAATTCTTAGAACTAGTGGCAGCAGGTCCAATTAAAAAAAATAATAAAACAAGAGGCAGAGAGTGAGAATACCTAGTTTCTTATCCCAACTCTGATACTTAACTTTCTATGTTGAAGAAGTCACTTAAGAGCTGAGCTTCCATTTCTTCATCTTTAAAGTAGGAATTAGTCATTGAGTGAGGACCTTTTAGGGATCCTCATGCACATCACTAGATTACTATAATTATAAATCATACCAGCATACTATATGCTCAGTAAACCAAGCACTTTACTAAGGGCATCATCTCATTTAACCTCACTAAACCCTGTAAAGTAAAATATTATCCCTATTTTATAGTTCAGGAAATTGAAGCTTAGAGGATTTAAACTGATTTGTCTTACAATTAACAAACCAAGGTCTTCATCTCAAAGGAACTTAATATCTAGGAGGGTAGGTGAAGATATAAATAAATCATTGTAATATTGTGTATATGTGTATGTCTCTATGTATACATACATCTAAATTATGTAGTTGAGATTTATGGTGAAAAATCAAATGAGATTTGGTGTGAAAGGTGTTTGGAAGAAAACTCAAGTTATTAAAACCAGGATAGTTTTGTAATGTTGTAGGAAACTAGGATTGAGGAGCCATTTCAACAACCATTTACTGAGCTAATTCAAGAAGTATTTATTATATCCCAAGGACTGAATTATTTTCTACTATGTAGAGTGTTAACAGGCCCTAGCCTCTTTATACCACCTCTTCTTTCTTCTAAAACACAGTCAAAATCCTAAAACCCATGCATTTCTTCAATCCCATGAGGGGCAATCATCCATTGATCCGACTACCTTTTTACTGCCCTTTACCCACTGCCTATTCTCCCTTCCTTCCTTAGGAATCCTAGATTCCATGGTGCATCATCACAATCCCTTCTTTCTATATACCCTTGACTCCCTTGCCCCTCTTTTCCTTTATCGTTCTTACCTAGCAGACCCAAACCTTGATTTAATCCACCTATCCTCTAATCTGTACCTGTATCCACATGGCTGAACAAGGCTAAAGAAAACCTCATAATACAGATAACTGGTATTCCTTTAAGTCCATGACCACTAACCTCAAGTGGGCCTTTAGAACTGCCTTGCAGTCCTACCACATTTCCCTAGTTCAGGCAGGAGAGCTGCCTGTCCCTGATTGGATTGTCCATGAGTGACAAATCAAACTTTGTTGTGTTAAACCATTGAAATTTTAGATTTGTTACCACAACATAGTCAAGTTTATACTGACCAAGGCATACGCCTTGAACTACAGACTTCCATAGCCGTGTATCTACTCAACTTCTCCATTTAGATGTTCTATAGACATCTCAACACAAGAATTCCTGATGCCTCCCAGGCCAGCTCCTCCAGCAGTCTTATCCATTTGAATAAATGGCAATTGTATCCTTCTAGTTGTTTAGTACAGAAACTTTGGAGTGATCCTTGACTCCTCTTTTTCAGCCACATCCTATATCTAACCCATCAGCAAATCCTAGGAATTCTACCTCCAAACCATATCTACAATCTTCCTACTTCTGCTAGTTTCTACAACTGTGCTTCTGGTCCAGGCCACCATCATGCTTCTGCTGGGCTTCCACAGCTGCCTCCATATGGCCTCTCTGCTTCCACCCTTGCCCCACTACAGTTCACATGGCAGCTCGATTGATCAGTTGGTGTTACTCTAATGTTCAAAGCCCTTTTATGACTTTCCAAAGGCAAGGTTCTTACAGTGGTCTATAAAATCTTATATGAGCTGGCTTTATCATCTGCCTACCCCATTCCCCTTATTCACTACACTCCAACACTCTGGCCATCTTACTGCTTAGCCAAAACATCAAGCATGTTCTCATTTACTGCCTTTGCACTGCTGTTCCCTTTGCCTTGAACACTCCCCAGATATCTACATAGCTTGTTCCCTCATCTTCTACATCTCAAATGTTAGTATGCATCAGAATCACTTGAAGGGCTTGTTAAAACATAGATTCCTGGGCCCCACCCTAAAGTTTATGATTTAGCAGATCTAGGTGGAGGCAAGAATTTGCATTTCTAACAAGTTTCCAGGGCTGAGGATGCTGGTCCAAGGACTGTGCTTTGAGAAACACTGTTTTTTGCTCAGAAATCACCTTATAAGCAAGGCCTTCTCTAACTTCCTTATATAAAATAACAACCTGAGCTGGGTGCTGTGGTGCATGCTTACAATCCCAGCTACTCAGGAGGCTGAGGTGAGAGGATCACTTGAGCCCAGGAGTTCAAGGCTGTAGCGCGCTATTATTGCACCTGTGAATAGCCACTGCACTCCAGCCTGGGCAAGACCCCATCTCTAAAAAAGAAATAAAACACAAAATAACTTGACTCCAACACTTCCTATTCCTCTTATCCTGATTTGTTTTCCTCCATCATACATATCACTGACACATATGTATATAATATTTATTTGTTTACTGTTTCTCTTCCTTCTAGATGGTAAACACCATGAAAGCAGGGACTTGGTTTCACTTATGGCTGTATGATACAGCCTCTATCTCCCATGTCTAAAACAGTGCCTACCTTAGGTACTTAAGAAATATTTGTTGAATGAATAGCCAAAATAAAATGTTACACAGCCAGTCTTCTGTGACCCAAGCTTCTGGAGGAAATTCCTCACAGAGATAACTTATTTTTGTAAGCTATTCAATAATTCCAGCTAAGCTCCTCTTACATCCTGTCTCACTTTCTGGGTTACCTTTTGCATCATCCCTGTCACCATCCATGCCAGAAAGCACTGGAGATACCTGGAAAAGCATATTGGCTGGTGGTAGGGACACCGAGATGTAGTTCTTTATTTCAGGAAACCCAAGAGAGAGGAAGAATCCCAGGTGATGCTGATTTCTAACATGTGAAACTCAATTGTTCTGAGAGCAGTTATTTCACAGACCTTCACTGAATACCTGCTTGAGACAGGGCTGCAGAGAAGAATAAGACATAGTCCTGATCCCAGTCTGATGACAGAACCAAATAGATTGAGTAAAATATAGTAAAGAAGAGAGAGTAAGAACTTCTGCCTGAAATTCCTGAGAGAGAGGCAGAGTTTTGGAGTGTCTTCACCAAGAACATGATGTTTGAGCAGGATTTTAATGAATGAATAGAAGTTTGGTTTGTGGTAAATGGGAAAAGGAGATAGGAAGGCATTTTAAATAAAGGAACCAGCATCAGCAAAGGGATAGATGTGTGGGATAGAGATGATATTAAAAATATTAACAATAGGTTATGTATAGACATCAACAAATCCAAATGGAAATCCTAAGCAAAGTGAACATCAGCAGTAGACAAAGTGGTATGGCCGTACAAGTGTATATCACTTGATAATCAGATCCAAAAAAGACCAGAAATGTTGGGTGGTCTGGCATAGCTAATGTTAATGTAATAATAATAGGTAACAGTACATACTACAAGCCAGGCACCATGCTTTGCATGCTTTATCTTATCAAATCCTCCAATTAAACCCTATACAGTAGATACTGTTGCCATCCCCATTTTACAGGTAAGAAAATTGGGTATCAGAGAGAAAATCACTTGCCTAACTAAGGTCATCAACTTGGAAATATTACAGCTTGGATTTAAACCTATACAGACTGATGCCAGAACTTTTAACTAAGGTATACCGGACTGCCTCAGGTAGTGGTTAGAACATAGGTATGCCACTTTAACACTCTGGGGATATATAAAGAAATAAAATAGATTTACATTTCCCATATAGACATTGCTGTCTCAGTGAGGAAACAAGACTCTTCAGCCATGCAACCTAGGAAACATTGCAAGGACTGTCTCATAGCAACACATAACACTTGCCCAATGAATGGGACATTTAGTGAATGCTGTAGCTTTTCACTGAAACTGGAGTGCTTGTGGAAGAAATGAAACTTGGACTTGGCCTTGAGAAGTATGAAATAGTAGGAAGACTGTGATATTATGGACAGAAGTGCTAGCATCCATTTGCTAGCCGTGTAACCTAGGTCAAAGTAATTTCCTTCAGTGTTCTCATCTATAAAATGGGTGATTTGTATTAGACCAGTGATTCTTAACAGAAGTATTCCCTAGGAGGTATTTTAGAAATTGTGAAGCCATTTTTTATTGTCAAAATGATGGGGTAGGCACTTGCTAGGTGGGGGCCAGAAATAATAGATGTTCTGTACACTACAAAGAATTGTCCTGCATCTTGCCCTACATTTAGAAGACCTCTGGATATTCATGGAAGTGAAAACTATTTATAATTATCTGAGTCTAGAACATAACCACATTTTACATATTGAAATGCATTTTTTCATGGTTTTATTATTACTGATTAGAGCTACCCAGAAAATAAAAGGAAGATTGTACGTTTTTCCCCAAACATTACCGTGAGTTATTTAATATTTACCATTTCAGAGAATCACTGCACTAATAGCAATGGCATTCATGATACTTGAGTCACGAATACCATGTCCCAGTGTCATTCTGTGTCAGAAGGCTGTCATATTCATAATGATTCTGTATAGAGCCATTAGCCTCTGACTACCACTTCATTACATTTGCTAATATTGCCATGTATGTGCTTTCACATACTTAAATACATATTGTTTCATTGTGAATGACTTTCCTTTTGTTCTTTTTTCTTTGCAATACAGTTAGGACATACTAATGTGCTTTATAAATTTCTGCTTACATTTTTATTATAATTTATCCCTATGAATTTCTTTTTAGGATAGCAAGAGAGAATAATAATTATAATAAAAAATAATGTGCTGGTCTGATAAAGAACCACTGTATTAAGTGCTCTCCCAAGGCCTTTCCAGTTTTAATTTTCTGTGGGTATAAGGAGGGTTAGATTTTGAGAGGAAGAGAAGAGCATTCCAAAGTGGGAATGACACCAGCAACATGGCCTGGTCAAGCAGGGCTGGAATGTCCCCAGACAAGCCAGGATAGGCAGAGGCTTCCTGAGGACCTGGTCTGGTCTTGTTCTCTGGAAGCCACTGCTTTATTCTTCCCTCCTCACTGTAATTGAAGACTCCTGGGGAAACTGCCAGGGCTGGCATTACAGGAAATTGCCTTGTAGTCAATGAGGCTTCTCTGGTTACTTTGCTCAGTGACAGAGGACAGTGATGGCTTCCTGTTAGTTGGGTGTCCTTGCCTCCCTGTTCTGGTGAGTTCCTAAGAAACCTTAACTCCTTTTACATGTCTGTGCCCCCTTAATATTTTGAAATAATAAAAGAAACCTTAGCTTCTGCTCCTTATGTTTTTGCTCAGCTCCTGTTATTGAAATTTATTTTCCTATCTCATCCAGCCCTCTTGCTGCATGCTAGAGATCTGGAAACTTTTCATCTATGATAGACCAATTTTATGAGATGCCCAAACAGAGACACTGTTTGGAAGTAGGCCATAGCTTCGAATAGATGCCACTTCAACTTTGAGAACACCTGTTGAATTCTCTCCCTTGAAAGGGATGACATTTATCATTTAATAACATGTATTTTTTTTCTTCTTACTAATTATGCTCATTGAAAACTACTTGGAAAATATAGAAATGTATGGAGAAGCAAATACAAATTATCCATAATACCAAGAAATATAGTACTCAACATTAGGCAAGGTGACAGCATAGGTGAAGATTAAATTCAGTGCTGCTCTCCCAGTTCTCTATTCTGTGCCAGCCGCCAGCCTCCTCCTCCCAGAGCATTTCTTGATCTAACCCTTATGAAAACTTGCCTGTCCTATATACCATAAAATGGAAGGCAAACTGGAAAGTGTACAATAGCACTTACCACGTCAAAGGCATATTAGAGAGATAAAATATCTCATATGAGGAAGGTGTTTGGAATCTAAAATAGCAATATTTTGTCTTAGCTCTGCCATCACTACCTTATTACCGAGGTGTTGTGATGATAAAGTGTTGTAGGAATGTCTAAAGAGATAAGACACCATTTGAGAAATTCACAGTGTTCCCCAGGAATTAGGAAGAGGCACACAGTACACAGAGGCAAGAATGATTAAGTGTGAAGTAGGCTCATAAATATGCCTTTCTTTTTGGAAAAAAAGAGCCAACATTAAACAAAAAAGTTGGATGATACTAAATCCATCCCAGAGATAAAGTTCTTGTTATAGATAATAGTTAGAATTTATGTTTTACTTTTTCCTCAAGGTGGATAGGGTCAGAATGGCAGTTTTCCTTGTTTTTGTGTCCTCATATTGAGTTTCTGGTAGACAGAGGGCTTAGAAAACACTAAGACATAAGATGTTAATGTGAAGGCTTTGGAGTTAGTCACACCTGGGTCCAAATCCTAGCCCCATTCATGTGGTCATCAAACATTCTTTGAGTGCCATCCACGGTTTTAGGGATTTGGCATACACTGTTGGACAATACAGATAAGGTCACTACTTACATGGAGCTTACATTCTAGTGGAGGAAGACAAAATGTCGCATGATTTAAAAATAACAGTGATTTGACTGGAAGTTCCTGGGGACTACCTTAGTCTGAGCGGTCAGGAATGGCCTCTCTGAGAATGGACAATTGAACCAAGACCTGGATAATGAAAAGAGGCCCCTGATAAAAAAAAATCTAGGATAAGAACATTCCAGGAAGAAATAACAGCTAGGGTAGAGGCCCTGAGGCAGGAAAAGGCTGTATTTTTTTTTCTATATATTTTTTTAGTTGGCCGATTAGTTTCTTTCTATTTTTTAGTAGAGATGGGGTCTCATTCTTGCTCAGGCTGGTTTCGAACTCCTGAGCTCAAACGATCCGCCTACCTCGGCCTCCCAGAGTGCTAGGATTACAGGCGTGAGCCACCGCGCCCGGCCAGGCTGTATGTTTTTAAAGAATAGAATGAACGCCCACTTGTGTGATAGAAGCTGAGTGAACCAGAGAGAGTGTGAGGAGGTGAGATTGGAGAGGATCAGCACATGTCAAGTCATGTGGGAGCCTTGCAGAAATTCAACTAGTCATCATCATCATCATCATCAAGCAGGGGAGAGGGGAAAATAAAGTTGAGGAGTTTGGGGGAAACTGTACAACACCTGGGGAATTCAGATCTAACTGGGCACGGGGGTGTCACTGTAAGGTTTGAATGGTATGCTGAAAATGGAGCCTGAGGAAAACAGTTCTGAGAGCGGACTACAGGGTGGTCATTTTCATCTGTCACTACATTTCTAGCACTCGAATTTCTCTCAAGTTCTCTGCTAAAGCTACTGCTTTCTCTATGAGTGCAAATCCTCAAGTCACTGGACACCTGCTTTCTCACAAGAATATATCTAGGGTCTACTTCCAGCTTCATGTAAAGAAGTTCTCTTGTACTTTGTGACTGGAATTTCTACCAATGAGGAGGTTTCTAAATCACAGTTCTCAAACTAGCTACCAAACAGGATATCTGATGAGGTATCAACCTGAACTAAAAGGATGCTGGCTTAAGATTAGTTTTTATTTCATTTTCATATAAGATCATTAAGGCACTCTAAGTTTATTGGTAAGGAGGAATATGGTTAAGGGTTAGGTTCCCTGGGGCAACATTGCTTCTTGGTTTATTAACTTTTTCCTTTTTTTTTTTTTTGTTTTTAATAGGGAGAGAAGAAGCCTTATGGAAAGCTATGCGGGGGCCAAGACTGCAGTGGGGGCTGTAAGTGCTTTCCTGAGAAAGGAGCAAGAGTAAGTTGCTTATTTTATTGTTTAAAGACAGATAGTCACAGGGGAGCTGTTATCTGTTTTCTTTAGAATTAAACTGCTTAGAATTTACTCTTATGACCTCATGGAAGAAGCAAAGTGATGAATACCAGCTGGAAGGAGCTTTGCTAACTAATGATAGGCACAACTAGACTGGTCAAAGTCTCTGAGCAACCAAGAAGAGGTTTTCTTCCTTACCTTGATGCCAAAGTTTCCTCAGAATTTCATCTGGAGTATTTCCAAAAGCCAATTAAGTTGTGCAGAACCAGATTGTGGTGATGTTTGTAGATGTGTGCAAATTTTCATAACTCATTTATACCCACGTGATTCTTCCCTACCTCTCTGGGTAACAGGTGGTCCAATTGTTATCTACAGACTGTGAATGTGACTTATCCAAAATCATCCTGCTTGTTAGTGATAGAAACAAAAGTACAGGGTAGCCATAAAGTCCAGAAATAGAGGCCAACTATACATAAAGAATGATTTATAGATATTACATTAAACATAGGATATGTTTTAAAACATTGTGACTTATTCAATGTCTTGTACCTCATTAGCAGTGCAAAGTTTAAATTGTTGTGCAAATTGCAATGAATACAGTGCATTGACACAGCATTTCCATCCATCCCTGTATATTCATGGCCCTCAGATGGTTTGTATCTCTGATTTTCACTGAATAAACCTACATCTTTAGTATAACCCAGAAAAAGTATTCAAGGGGGTTTGATCTGTAAAAAAAACAAAACACACACACACACACACACATACAAGTTGAGTATCCCTAATCCAAAAATCTGAAATCTAAAATGTTCCAAAATCTAAAACTTTCTGAGTCTCAAAATAATACTAAAGGGAAATGCTCACTGAAGCATTATGAGTTTCAGACTTTCGGATTAAGAATGCTAAACTAGAGAGAGAGAGAGAGAGAGAGAGAGAGAGAGAGAGTGAGTGTGTGTGTGTGTGTGTATGTGTGTGTATGTTTCCCGAGTTTATGGCCACCCTGTAGAATTCAGATCTTCCAACTTCAAGTATTGTGTTTGTGCTGTCAGCACACTCAAATAAGCCTAAGAACTTACACTGTCAAAGGAAGGTAGTAGCATAAATAGGTCAACCAAACCTTCAAAAACATAGCCAAAAAGGAACACAGTGACCGCTCCACCTTCTCTTTCATTATCTTACATTTTCAGTAAAGTGAAATGTCAAACTATGCCAGAATTTGAACGAAGAGAATAAAAAGCCATCTCTTCATCAAAAGGGACAAGACCCCATTATACATTAAAGACATAGACGTAGAATCATAAAATATCAGAAAGGAAAGGTAGCTTAGTGAGCTTCTCATCTTATCCATTGCTCGTACAGAGGAAACACACCCAGAAGGAAAATTACTTCTCAGGCTCACATAGAAAATTGATGACAGATTCCAGGCTATTACCTGAGTTCTTTGATTTCTCACCTATTTACTTTGCCCTGTTACCCACTGCTGCCTCCTAGGGAAGCCATGTTCACTGTAGCCACCAAGGCCCATGCTCTCACCTCTGAAACATTTCAGAAAAACATAATTCTGCAATAAATATATGAATGCATTCTTAAATAACATGCAAGTAGTACAAGCAAAGCAAAAGTCTCCCTTGATGTTCTCTCAGTACCACCATTGTCTTTCTTTTTCTGTGCAGAATCAGAGATATATGCACACATCTATAAAAATAGTTTCAGTTTCTGGTTTTCTTTTCTAAAATAGAATCATAAGTATATATTCTGGGTCCTTTCATAAGACTTAGTATGTCATTAAGATCTCTACTCCATAGTTTAACATAGCCATTTCTCTTGTTGGGTACTTGGGTTGTTTCCAAATTTTGCTGTTCTATAAAATGGCCGTGCTACAGTGGAAATCTGTGAGCAGGCCTTCGTATAGCATAGATCTGTAGCGTAGATATTAAGAATCAGAATTATCAGATACAAGGGTAAAAGACATTTTTAACTTTCAAAGCTATGGCCAAATAACCCTACAGAGTATCTTCCAATTTACACTCCCATAAACATTGTACAAGAGTGCCCATGTTTCTACACCCTTGCCAACATTTGATGTTTTTACTAATATGATGAATGAAAATCATCCTAATTCCCTGACTACATGTGAGTTTAAGTATCTTTTCACATATTCACTGGAAATTTGTGTTTCTTCTGTGAATTTCCTGGACATATTCTGTAACCACTTTCCTACGTGATGGTTCTTTGTTGACTTACTTTACCTCTGCAAAGATATAGCAAATAAAAATGACCCTAGCGGAAGCAGATGAGATTTTAGGTTTGACACAAAGGGGTCAAACCTCTTTGGGTTGTGGGAGGGGGAAAGCAGTTAGTCAGACTCAGTAACTGAAGAACTGAGAAGAAGCTCTGAACTCTGTTAGATTGGGAAGCCTTTAAAAGCATACAATCTTATATATCTGAACTGAGGTCAGTCCTATACCAGGCAGTCATGCCTACGATAACCTCATTGTTTAACCCCTGGCTGAGATTTTGATCTTTGCAGATGGAAGGCAGTGGATTTACTTTGTGAGGCACTCTCGTTTAGGTTCCAAACATCTGGAGCCCTAGTCTGGCTTCTCCTTTGAAAATACCTGAGTGGTTCAAGGCGTGAGGAATAGAGTAAAACAGAATATCACTACACAGTGCTTTTTTCTTCAATATTTGAAAGATACAAACAGATGGCACACAAACATCTTCCTAAAATTTATTTATGAAGTATGAAGTTTCTAAGAACATTTGTTAAGGTTACTGAATTAGACCAAGCTGTATTTCATGAGTCAAGGGCAGGAGTGTCCTAGTTCCCAAACAGACAAGGCCAGTGCTCATGGGGCAAACTGTGAACATAGATTCTTGAAGCCACCCTCACTGTCAGGTCCCGTTTAGTCATCCTCCTTTCCCTCCTACATTCCCAGCGCCAAGCAGAATTGTTTAAACTGGCCCCAGCACTATTGACCCTGCAGGACAGCCCCTCAGTATCCCTTTTGTGCAGATGTCAGAAAGATTTGAAACTGTTTTACTTAGCTGAGCAGAGGGCCCCATTTGGATTTCAAGCCTCTCCTCTCAAGCTGGGAGGGGAGCAGAACATTGGGTCACCCCAGAGATATGCTTCAGCCCTTGGCAGGCCTGTCTCCCGTCTTGGGGAGACATCAAGCACATCGCTTACTGGGCAGTGTGTACTTTTCCTTTGCCAAAGGCTTCTTGAACTTACTAGGACATTTACACAACACCTAGCACTCCTGCAAAACTGCAGTCTAACCCTTTCTGGCTGAAGCTATCTCAAACTGATTTCTAGAAAGTATGCCCTGTCTGGTAAAAACCCTTGCCTAATGTTAATGCATTGCTTTTTACTTTCTAAAACATCTTCTCTCAGGAGCTGTATTATTGTCTGTATGCAACAAGTAAAGAAACTGATAAGTGACTTGCCCAAGGTCACTAGCCTGTTAGTGGCTAAACCTTATTTAGCCCATGTAGGAGAAGGACGACTTTAAAAAATAACATGCCTCATGGTTTTAAATAAAGAGTTTTTTTTCCCCTGGTCATGTAGATTTGGATTTTTTTTTTTTAAGACAGAATCTCGCTCTGTTGCCCGGGCTAGAGTGCCGTGGCTTCAGCCTAGCTCACAGCAACCTCAAACTCCTGGGCTCAAGCGATCCTCCTGCCTCAGCCTCCCGAGTAGCTGGGACTACAGGCATGTGCCACCATGCCCGGCTAATTTTTTCTATATATTTTAAGTCGTCCAACTAATTTCTTTCAATTTTATTTTTAGTAGAGACAGGGTCTCGCTCTTGCTCAGGCTGGTCTCGAACTCCTGAGCTCAGATGATCCTCTGGCCTCGGCCTCCCAGAGTGCTAGAATTACAGGCGTGAGCTACCATGCCCGGCCTACATTTGGATTTAGTATTTGACTTTCAGTTTTCTTTCTTGGGGGTAGGTTTTATTATCGGGAAGAGCCATTCTTTTGAGTTGTTCTCTTCCCTGGTATTTTTTCCCCTGCCATTTGATTGAACAAGACATTTTACTTTGACATTTCCATCCCTTCCCCTTTTTGCCCTACTGGATTTAATAGCTGTCTCTGCATTTTACTCCATCAGTGTGTGTTTGTCTGAAGTTGGAGGCAGGAGGAGGGGGCTGTTTGTTTTGTTCTGAACCTAGTATTTCTTAATACTATTTCAGAGTTTTCTGTATTTTAACAGCATTCTGGTGTTTATATACAACATGTTGAGCTCCTAATTATCTACGGCATCTAAAGCAGCATTATCACAGATAATTCAAAACCACAGGGAATGTTTGGATTCCCCTCTAGGTAAGGGCTGTTTGCCCCCGTTTTATGGCTTGGGAACCTGTGTCCTAGCTTACAGTTTATGAGGCTAGCCTGAGTTTCATGTGAAACTGAGACCATGTTTCTTAATTCCTTATCTCCTGCCTGCATCCTGCTGTTTCTCTGCCACAAAATGTGTTTCCCATGAATTCCAGAACCCAGATGCATTAACAACTAGTCCTTCAATTTATTCTTCTCCTGCAAACATCTGGCGTTCCCTGTGTCAGCTGACTGGTACCATGGCTACCAAGAGGCCTTTCCATTTTCTCCTGAGTTAGGCAATTACTATGTATAGCTTTCCCTCCTTCCTCTGCAACGCCCCCATACCCCTACCCTGACCAGCCACTACTACACACAAGCAATGTCCTTATTTTCTACTGCTCCTTAGTGAAAGCTCATATTGCACATGACCTCCTTGGGTGGCCGGGTCTTGCTCCAGCTGCCTGTACTTAAATGTCATGCCTTCATTGCCCACTCACTTCTCAGCTCTCTGTGGGCTGACCTCGCTGCTGACACTAGTCACCACTAACCTGCTATTGCCAAATCCAACGAACGTTTTTCATTCCTTATTTTCCTTGTTGTTTCTATAGCACAAGATACCTTCTGTCCTGAAACTCTCTTTTCCCTTAGATTTCACACTATCCTCTCCTAGTTCTTTTCCTGCTTTGATTGGGATCCCCCAGGATTCTGTCCTCATCCCACTTTTCTTCGCACTCTAGGCCTCTCCCAGGGTAGTTTCATATACTTCGAGTATTTAAGCCACCACCCATACAATGATAAATATTAAACCTCTAGCTCTAGTTCAGATCTTTCTCTTTAGTTTCAGGTCAGCAATGTCAATTTCCTGCTGGATATCTCTGCTTGGATTTTCACTGGCACCATAAATGTGTCTCATACAGAACTGAATCACCAACCCCCACAGATGTGTTCCTTTCTAATTCTATCTATGTTTTTCTCATCACAATAAATGGCATCATCAAGCACTGAGCTGCTCAAGCCAGAAACTTGGGAGCCATTCTTGTCTTCTCTTTCCCTTCCCTGCTACCACATCCAGTCCATCATCAGGTCTTGTCCATTTGTCTTCCAAAATCTAGTTCAAATCCACCTACTTTTTTCCATACCCATTTCTCCAATCCAAGCCTGTATCATTTCTTGCCTAAATTAGCACAACAGCCTTGAGACTGGTCTCTCAGCCTCTGATCTCACTCTCTCCCATCCATTTGCCACTCTCCTGCCATAATCTTTCCAAAAACACAAATATCATCACAATACTCTTGCTTAAAATCCTTCAATGGCTCCTTATAGATTTCACAGTACAATCTTAACTCTAAAAAGCTTACAAAGCCCTTCTTGACCTGCCTCTTGACTACCTCCCTAACATTATCACTCATCACTAGGAACTTTTCCCCCTTCATAAAACAAAACAAGACAAATTTTTAAAAAATCTATGTTCATTGAATTATTTACAGTTCTCAGAAGCTGCTATCTTGTTTTATGTGTTGCAGGTTTTATACCTGCTACTCCCTTTATGTGTACTATTCCTTCTACTAGCTCTACCCTTTCTCTGCTGACTTACTTTTATTTATCCATCCTTTAAAACTGAGCATAGGTTTCTCTTCATGAACCTTTCCATTGTATGCAAGGCTGGGGCTATCTACTCTTATCATTATTCCTCTCATGCTGAATTACAGTAGTATATTTACTTGTCTGTTCTCCACTGTCTTATGAACGACTAAAGTGCAGAGACTGAGTCTTCTTAGACTCTGCAGGATTAATAGGCACTACAAACTGTTTCAAGAAAGACTGACCAACTGACCAAGCAATTTTGCATGGGTGTGCTTCCAGCCCTACTCTCCACATCCAGGATTAACTGTTAGGTCGCTGTGAAGCCGATGGAAGTCTCCTGTCAAGGGAGGAATCACTGTTGCTAAAAGAAGGCAAAGACAGGTTCCCCATGGAATTTCACTCTTAAACATTTGGGGATGAAGGGGGGTTTTCACTTTTTACTCCACATATATTTATAACTTAGAGTTTTATAAGAATATCTCCAAGCATTTCTTCTATAAAAATAAAATAAATAGAACTTTTCAATCTTAAAAAAAGAAGAAGAAGGCAAAGAGCCAGGGCAGTCATTTTTACATCTATTTTAGATCCTGGATCCTGTTAGCTGTAAGGGTCACACACTCTGATTTCTACAGTTTGCTCTGGGATTCTGCTCCTCCTAACTCCTCTGAGTTTTTGACCCTGGCCTCTTCTTTTGCCTAATTGCTTCTTACTCTGTACCTACCAATGCAAGGGTCTTGACAAAATGCTTTTGTTTTACTATCAGTAATTCATTCTTCCTCCAAGATGAGGGTATTAATGAATAAGTATGAGTCAAAGGTAATCTCTAACTTTCTTTTTGACATAGATTCTCCCCTCCTTTCCACTAAACCTTTAGCTTAAAGCCTCTTGACCTTGTGCAAAATTGATGGTCTTGAGTTTTCCTGGTTCCTCTTCCTTGTGGGAGAAGGGAAGTAGCTTATGAGCAGAGATGTAGCCACTGGGTGGCAGTAGTGAGGGAGGTAGAAAATCAAGGGTCTTTGTATATTTAAATATAGTTATTTAGGTGTGAGATAATTGATGATAATGTTAAAACTCAAGTATCTCTGCACTGAATCAAGATGTAATCGTAGTACTGCAGATGTTCATGGTTTTCTTAATCACTTCTTTGATCATATTGGGACATTATGGGATTTATGGGATATATTATATGTACTAATGAGGGAAGCTTCTGCTAGACAAGAGCCAAAGAGCTGGAGGAGGAGATAAATACACAGCTGTGGAGTGAAGAGTACTGCTTTAGCTATCCAGAGACCTAAGTGTCATGCTTGAGCTTTGCCAACTGGATGACTTTGGATTGGTGCTTTCCCCTTTCTCAGGGTCTCAGTTTACCCTGAAGTAAAATGAGGGATTTGGGCTGTGTGATCTCCAAGGACCTGCCAGCTCTGATGATCTAGGTCAGACACCATGTTACTGTACCCTGACAGTTCCTTGCACCTACTGTGTCTTATCATGCTTTCTAGTGTTGCAGTGAGATATGGAGGGTGATGTTTGACAACGTTCTACTCTCTAAATGGTGCCTTGGCAGCTGCTTCAGATGTAACTCACTTGTTGTGGCTTCTTTTCTGCTGTTGCTAGAAGCTCCTGACAGCTGAAGTTGTGCTCCTGTAGGAATATGCAGTACTCCCCCTCCTTGGTCATCTGGATGGTGTGATTTGAAGAGTCACAGGAATTTCTCTTCACCAAAACCCCACAATATCCAATATCTTCCCTGCCTTATGTAGGAATCATTCTGCTTGCACTTCTAGCTTTAGAAACTCACTCTTTAGGTGAAGCATTGCCCTGTCCTTTCATTGCTTGAATATATTGCATATGCCTCTCTGATGAGAGGGGGCAGGCTCACCCTGCATATCTGTGTGCGCAAATCATAAATTTTTAGGGACTGTTCAGTTTTCTTTGTGCTGGCTCTGCTAATCCATATGCCAGAGACATTGGATATCAAGACATTGGGTGAGCATCTTGCATGTCAACATGTGACATATTCTCTCCTCCTAGTCTGCCCATTTTCTCCTTTGCCAGATATTTACCCCTTTTTTCTCCTTATTCTTCTCTTTCCTCCCTAGTCTCTAACTTCCTTTTTTCTTCCTTCTCTCTTGCTCTCACATTTCTAGCTCTCCATCCCTCATTGCTGTTTTCTCCACCATGGCCTCAGTTTCTCCCTTCTGCCTTTAGTTGCCTGGGATTGCTTCCTGTGTCCACCTGTCTTTGGCTCCAGTTCCTATTTTTTGTCATTTATCAGCAGACATGAAAACTACAGCAGCAGGATATCAGGGAAGAGTTACTGTGATGTACTTTACAGATCCCACTTATCCAGAGATTCTAAATCTCAGAGTCTAGATCAGTGGTCTCTAAATTTGGGGGTGAGAGGAAACAGGGCGTGCAAATCAATCCTTTGGGTGTAAAAGAAAATATTAGAACTTCTATTTACATTTAAATTGAGAAAAACTGGAAAGAAATTCAGATTTGGATTAAATAATTTATGTAAAATGCTTAAAATTATGTGGTTCACTAAATGCAGTGTATTAGCTATTATTATTACTATTATTATGCCTGTCAAATATGTAATAGATGTATTGTCACCGACACTCACATCAGGTGGGTCTGTCCTCGGATTTCCTGTTGCATATGCTCTGTAAGATGTCCTGAGGGAAGAGTAGGGGCTCCACAGATGGAAGGGGTGACCTTGGAGCCCTCACTTTTTGTTCCTGTATGTATACCAGATATGTTGCTGTTTCCTTGGACCCTGTTAAGTGGATTTATGGATTATATTATCTAACTACATTAACTCTCACAAAATGGACAAGTGGCTTAAGAAGATTCCTACAAATAAACCATGTATCAGAGATAATACTAATAATGTAAGCACATGAAAATCACAGCTCTCACACTTCTACTCCTAAAATGAGTTTTTCATCAGCCTCCTTGTGAGATAAAAACCATGACAATCTAATTTTACCTGACAAGAAGCCAGCAAAAAATAGTATAAGAATAATTAAGACTATATGAAATGTGTATTTATGTCAATTCTCAATAACGAAAGATCTTGCCCTAAGTATATATTACACCTTGAAATATTAGCTAATAATCTAATAAAGATGTCACAGTTAACAATATATTTAACATGGTATTTATTTCATCTTTATCACATCCTTTTACATTTTCTATTTATTGTGTGTTTAATTTTATATATATAGTTATCATTTATATATAGATAGAGGAGGCAAGTGGGACATATATATGATTTATATAATTGTTCATAATATAGTCTAAATACATATGTACTGAGGAAGCATGCTCAAAGTTTTTTTTAACTGAAAAATGGTGTGCAATCAAAAGGATTTGGAGACCACTGGCCTAGACCATACTTAAAATAGATGGGGACCCACAAGCAGGGGCGAAAGAATTCTGGTTAAGAGAAAAATAACTGTCACAAAGTCTCTTGCTCTTTCCTTATAGAATAATCATAGAACCAACTTTAGAGGCTCACTATGACAACTGCACATAAAATAAAGCGTTGAGGATCTCAGGAGTTGGGAGAAGTGAGACAGCGAAAGAACTTTTAAAAGTATAAAATCACAATCCTGGGAGGCTGGATCTGGCCCCCAAGTGGTATATCATAGGTTACAAAAGCCTTTCCCAGCATGTCTGTGAATGATCTTTCCATCACTTTAATTGTAAAGAAACTTAGAAAAAAGTTTCAGAGAGGTTACTTGACTGTCCCAAGGTCCTTCGTAAGTGGCATAGCTGAGATTTGAACCAAGTACTCCAACCCCCTGCTCAGTGTTCTTTCCACCGTGTCAAATGGTCTCTGAAACCTGTGGCTAAAATCAGCTGAGCTCCCTGCATTACTCACTGTGGTTGGATTATTGTGATTGGAGGAATACCTGGAGTTGAGAAAATCTGCTAAGAAGACATACACCAGATGTCAAAAAATTAATTGCCCTAATTCCTCTGCCCCAGTGAGTAGTAAGTCCTGACTACATGTATAACATCTGTTTATAGCCTTGTCTGGGTTTTAAAATATTTTTCTAATAGCCCTGTTTTTAAAGGTTGAAGGAATGAATCACAAGCTTAAGGAAAGCCTGATTTTCATCTGTCATTACAAGTTTTGTGAGGAGTTGTGTCAGTTTTTACAGCTCTAATGTATGTTTGTCCCTTTATGTAGGCCACTCACTATATGGAAGTTCACTGCAATGGAGTTAGAAAAGTTTGGAGATGAAATTACCAAGTACACGTCAGGGAAGTAATTTGGTGTCTACTTGGAAAAGACTTGCATTAATGGAAGTCTTCCAAGAATGTTTAACAAAATTAATTGCAAAGCATCTCTTCTTAAGCTATAGTAGAAGTCAATGGGAAAATGTGCATTGCTTTGCAGAAATTTGCTTCACTGTCATCTTTTCAAAAGAGCTTTTATTTTAACAGATGAGGCACATGGCCAGTTATTTAATGACCACCTTTACTTTTAGAGGTAGAAGTCCTAGACTATGTTCTGTATTTTATTTTTTCTCATTATGTTGTGTGAAGTTCAAGCCTACTAGACAAACATTTAAGAAAGTACTCTGGGAACTAAATTTTGGTACAGGCATTGTGGGGAATACAAACATATTATAAGAACCACACCACTACTTAGAGAAACTACACACACACACACACACACACAAATACACAGAGACATGCACTTGCATGTTAGTTCTTAACTACCCAGTACTGCATCTGATTAAAAGTCTGAATGGCAGATCATAAAACCTCAAAAGGAGAGAATGGTAGAGTCTGAAGTGATTAAGTAAACTCTTTTTTAAAATGTTATGACAAAAATATTTCTTTAGGAAGATTAGTTTGGTGGGGGGTTTGCAGGTGATTGGAGTGAGAGACCTGATAGGCAGGTACTATGCTCCCTGTTTTAGAGGTTAAGTGGCGTGTCCAAAATCCTGAACACAACAGAATGGAAAGTTTGTGTTTTCTGTTGCTCAGATGCTTCTATCTTTCTTTAAATGATTTTCTCTATCCCCGAACATACACACACATACACACACACATACACACACCTCTAAACTAATGATTTGATGATGGGGGCTTGTCTTCACTTTAGATGGATGTATTACTTTTTAAATTTTTTTTAATTAGCTGGAAGATGATGCTAGTTCCTCTCCCTTACATTCCTCTAACCAATGGAAACACTGGTTTCCATTGGTTAGTCTCTATTGAATCCACTTGAGAATTAATTCATCCTAAAACTAAGTAGAATCAGAATCACTAATGTGATCCTGTCTTGATTCCAGAGGTAGAATGTGAGATGCTTTTCTCTGTGGGATGCTGAAAGCTCCTGCAATTACTGTGATCCCAGGGAGAAAGACCAACTCAATGGGTTCTGAAAGTTTCAACATCTCTTTCCTACTCAACAAATTTTGTTGTGGGGGTTATGGGTTTGGGGAATGATGAAAAAAGGAACTCATTGTTTCATACAAGACAGATTTATAAGCTTGGTCAGTGGAAAAATCTGCAAAGTACTTTAGCATTGTGCCCTTATCCTGAATTACCAGCTGTGACCATGGCAAGCTCATACTGTGGACTTAGCTAAACGCTTGCTTTGCTTTGACAGCTTTTATACCTTTTATCCTCAGCTTTATAAGCTTAGTTTTACTCTTTAATTTTTGAAGAAAAAAATGCTTATTTCTTTGGCCCTCAGGGAGATTAATGTATATGTTTGGTTATCATCCATATCAAAGAAACTATGGTCTCTGTCCCTGTACATGTCTTTGCTAGTTCAAGTAATTGTAGTGACTTGGCATTCCATTGCTTTAGTTGGGTTCCCTCTCAGAGCTGACATGAGTCAGTGATTGCTGCCCCCTTCACATATGGTTGGGGGAACGCCAATACAGCTATGAGCAAAAGGAGGGAACTGTAGAGAAACATGCTGTGGGGCCCAGAGGAAAATGAAGGGTAACCAGGGTTCAGAAGCCAGGTTTCCCCAGAGAGAAACAAAAAGAAAGCAAACAAAAGGAAGAGACAGGTCTAAACAGGCTCCCAGACAGGGCCTCTTTGCTGTAAGAACAGAGCCTTAAACTTCACAAAGCTTGGGGACGGAAGGGAGCCAGGGGTTAAACATGGCCTTTGCAATTCAGTTGAAGAATTATTAACTTATCATACATAGAGAGAAATGCCACGCATATATAGAACAACATTCATTACTCTTAAAACCCATTCAGATACTCCATGAACTCAGAAATGTACTTAAACCTGTATATCCACATAGATACTAATATTGACCCCCACAAACCACAAACGTACCTCAAAGGCACAGATAAGAAACAGAGAGAGGCTCAGCAGCAGGAAGGCACACAGAAAACCTCATAGGTTGGTTTCTGAGGCAAGTGGCAGAGTTTAGTGACCTGATGCAATCTTTTATGGGAACTGGGGGCTCATGGCTCCAGTGATTGGTACCAGAGTAGGAAATTATCTTTTCTTTGAGTTTTGCTTTTTAAATCCAGTGCTAACCAAGCTCCAGCTCTGACAGCAAAATGGAAGCCTATCTCCCCACCCCCACCCCTACACCCCATAAAAGGAGAAGTAGGACTTGAAGGCCTCCAATGTCCCTTAGCAGAGTGTGTAATGTCCCAGGACCCTCTGCCCCCACCCTTCATTCACAGCCTAATGACCCACAGGCCCACAGTTGACCAGCCCCCATAGGGCCTTCTTGCAAGTTTCCCAGATTCCTGAGGGGAACCTGATCCCACCCTGGGATCAGCAGGGGTTCTTCACATCATCCCCCAGAAATCCCCACTCCTCGGGAGCCCACAGCGCTCATCCCCATTCCCACACACAGCCAGCCTTGCAGCACTGCCCACCCTTCCAAGGCTAGAAGTGGCCTTCCAGAGTCCGTGGCAGTGCTGCCTGGGGAGGAGGCTGGGCCAATGGAGCCCTCCCTAGCCCGCTGGGCAGGAAGCATGAGCAGAAGTGAAGAACTTCCCCTTGCCAGCCCAGGCTCCCAGGGTGACCCTGAACCACTGACCCTAAGCCCCACTATGCCCACCTGCGGCCCAAACCAGAGCGTCCTTGGCCCTTAGTGATGGGAGAAGCCAGTTGGAAAGAAGCAAACATGACACAAAAACAAACACAGCCTGGGAACTTTGCACCAGCTTCCAAACTGGGAGTTCTCACACCCCTACTCCCTGCAAAGTGTTTACCTCATGAAAAAAGGGAGGGCACTTCGACTCCCAGGAGAGAAGTCAGAACCAGAAGGGCACTTAGGAATTGTCCAATCCAACCCTTTCATCTTACATATGGGGAAAGTGGGGCCCACAGTGGGGAAGAAACTTAAACTCTGAGGAGTGTTTAAAAACTTCTTTCCTTGATTGGTGTGTGGGGTGGGGAGAGGGAGAGGGAGGGATGGGGAGGGAGAGAGAGAGGGGGTGGTATGGAGAGGTGGGGAAGAAAGTTGAGAAGAGAACAAAAGAGAGGTATTGAGATACTATTAATATATGCAAGCCTGAGCCAAGGAACTTGTGAGCAAGAATGCATATTGGAAGGCAAATTAAAAAATCTGACTCTAACTTGCCCTTACTTTAGTGGACAGATTTTCTCCCCACTTCCCAGGAGCCCACAGGTACCCAGAAATGGGTAGGGAAATTTGCCATCTTGGGAGTGAAAATAAGAACAGTGATTGAAAGGATGGATTCTGTAGTCAGACTAATCTTTTAAGCCCTGGCTCTATCATTTACTAGATGTGTGAACTTTACTCATTGGTTCTCAACCAGGAGTAATATCGCCCCTCCCGAACAGTTTTGGATGACACAACTGGTGGGGTGCTACTGGTATCTAGTGGGTAGAGGACAGGGATGCTGCTAAACATCCTACAATGCACAAGATAGCCCCCCACAATACAGAATTATTTTTAGGTCATTAAATATGAAATGTCCAATTTCGAATCAAAAGTTTAGTTTATTATATCTCAAACAAGAAGCAGTACAGTTAATCAAAGTATGCATCTAAACTATCGACATAGTTTTGCCATCTTAATGGTAGCTTGTTTATGCCAGCAGCAAAGAAGCCTGGAGAGCGAGTGGTGATGAAATCGCAAAAGGCAGTTTCCACAGCTTGTTGACAATTGAATATTTTTCCTAGCAAGAAGTACTCCAAAGCCTGGAAAGAGTGGTAGTCAGTTGGTGCAAGATCTGGTGAATACAGTGGATGACAGAGAGTTTCCAAGTCCATCTTCTGTAGTTTGAGCAGCATTGTTTGTGTTACATGTGGTCGAGTGTTGTCTTGCAAGAGAATTAGTCTGTCTCTATTGACCAATGTCAGCTGCTTAATCACAAGCATCCCCATCATTTCATCCAATTCGGTGTAGTAGATGTCCACTGTAATCAATTGACCAATTTTCATGAAGCTGTAGTGGATAATACCAGCCCTGGACCACCAAACAGACACCATTAGCTTTTTTTGATGAATATTCAGTTCTGGACTGTGTTTCAGCACTTCATTTTTATGCGGCCATTGTGCCAAATGCTTGTGAATGTCAATAAGAATCCATTTTTCATTACACATAGCAATACAGTAAAGAAATGGTTCACTTTTATGTTGTGACAGCAAAGAAAGGCAAGCTTTGAGATGATTTCTCTTCTGATGCTCATTTAATTCACGCAGAACCCATCTATCCAGCTTCTTTGCCTTGCCCATTTGTTTCAAATGGTCCAATATTGTTGGAATAGTAATGTCATACCTTGCTGCTAATTCACGTGTAGGTTGAGAAGGATTCACTTTCAGCTCACCATTATCCATCTTGGTCTCAGGACCCCCACGTGGCTCATTTTCAAGATTAAAATCACCAGAACAGAACTTCTCAAACCATCAATGTACTGTGCATCCATTAGCTACATCCTTCCCAAACATTTCATTGATATTTTGAGCTGTCTGCACTGTACTGGTTCCATGAAGGAACTCATATTCAAAAATAACATGAATTTTTTACTTATCCATAATTTCACAAAAATCGCTCTAAAAAGTTTTTGAAAGGTAATCACAAGCCAAAATGTATGCTTGAAAGATTGAGGAAGTACCTTCACAATAAAAATAAAACAAGAAGTTTCAAAATGAAATGTCAGAGATATCAACTGTCAAACTTAGTACTTCAGTAAATCAGACAATTCTTATTTAATAATCTCAATAGTCTGGCCCAAGATGTCAGTAGTGCCAGGGTTGAGAAACCCTGCATTAGGCAAATGGCTTAATCATTCTAGCTTCAGTTTCTCCATCTCTTACTTGGGAGTAATACGTCTATCTCATAGCATTGTTGCAATAATTAAATAGGCTAATACTGTGGTCCCCAACCCCTGGCCATGGGACCAGTACCAGTCCGTGGCACATTAGGAACTGGGCCACACAGCAGGAGGTGAGTGGCAGGTGAGTGAGGGAGCGAAGCTTCATCTGTATTTACAGCCACTCCCCATTACCGCCTGAGCTCTGCCTCCCCCTAACCCCCATCTGTGGAAAAATTGTCTTCCATGCAAACCAGGCCTTGGTGCTAAAAAGGTTGGGGACCTCTGGGCTAATACATATAAAGCAATTAGCATAGTGCCTGGCACAAAGTAAGTACTCCATTAATGATTAGCTATTAGTATTATCATACCCTTCCTTAACTCCACCTTTTCCTGTAGTTACCATCTCATTTCTCTGCTCCTCTTATAGCATAATTCTTTGAAATATTTGTTTATACTCAAAATATTCACTTTTCCCATTCTCTCTTAAACCTACTCTAATCAGACGTTCATCGTCACTGTCTCTTTCTTCTGAAGGTCACCAGTGGCATACACATTGTTAATTCCAATGATAATTTCTCAATCCTCATCTTACTTGACCTGCCATCAACAATTTAAAGTGGCTTTTCACTTCCTCTTTCTTGAAAAACTTTTTTTGCTTGACTTCTAGGATACTATTCCTTTGGTTCTTTTCCTACCTTGGTGGATAAAACTGATTTGTATATTTATTTATTTGAATAAATAAATGAATAATATTTATTATGAGTATTAAATGAGATAATGTGTGTAAAGTGCTTAACACACATTAAGCACTCAATAAATAGTCATTATGACCACCACTACTACAACTGTTGGCATTTATATTATTGCTAATATTATTATTACTTTCCCTTACTGGCTATGAGCCCCTTGAAGATGGGATTGTTTACTTTGTCTTGGTCCTCCCTTGTATAGAACTTTATTCAATAGAAGAGTATATATCCAAGTCTGGGTATATATCCAGAAAATATTTCACCATGGGCAGGAGTAGATGATGAGAGCATGAGACTGGAGCAGGGACATAGAGGAGAAATAAGTTATGAAGAGTTTGACTGGGAGTGGGGATGGATGGCTAGAGGCTTATGAGAATAGGCATCCAGAAGGGAATCACACCCTAGCCATTTTCACTCCCCTCTTCAGAAATGATGGGACCATGAAAGGAAGGGAGTAGCAGTTGTCATCCATTAATTGTCCCAATACCTCCTCTCCCAAGAGAAGGGGAGAAGTGGGACTGTGGCCAAACGTTAGCATGAACAGAGCTTATCTGTTGGGATTGACAGAGTCAGCAACATAAATTCATTTTTCTTACAATACTGGATTAACTTCATTTTTAGTCATCTTGAACTCTGAGCAACTTTGTACGCTTATCAGCTCCTACCACTATCTTTACAAATTTGCAAGTGGCATTTATATTACCCTGAGAATATGTTCCCTTAGGGGTAGCCATTAGAAAGAACACACAACCCAAATTTTATTAGAAAACTTCTAAACATTCAAAACATCCATTAGGTGTTGCTGATCATTCTAATAACATAATTTGGCAGCATTTTGAGTAAAAATGAGGTAATAACCAAATAGGATCTCTGAACCAAATTTCTTTTTTTTCCATTAAAAACAGAGTGTCTAGTTTTTATAGTACTTATGCCATTAACTACCACCAACTGTGGCATAAATGATGGCTAACCTCTCCCTTCTTCCCTTCACCACCCACAGCAACAAAACATCTCCAACTTGGAACCTGACTTAGAAATCCTATTAAATTAAACCCATATGTTTTTAATCTCTGACCATGCAAAACCTACACTCTTAGTCATGTACATTACAGCCCATATGCAGAAACCCACCTGTTTTGCAGATGGGTCAGCCTATTTGTAAATTGCCAGATACGACCTGCCCAAGTGCAGAGAAAAAATTTAATTGGGCTTACATCAACAACTGAAGAAATTTATTTTTAATCCATAAAACCCAAACCATTAACTTCAAAAGGAATTATGTTGATATGACTTTATTTTCAAATCAGCATTTCTTTGGGTTTGAACTTGCCATCCACTCAAAGTTCTTCTGAAAATTAACATAGTTTCTAAATTTTCTTAACTTTTTAAAACAACAGTCTTATTTTTAAGCCTTCCAGTAGGTGCTTAATAAATATGCAAGTGACATAAAGGACACCATGATTTTCCAACTGACTCGGCTGTTGGTGGCTTTTGGCAGTTCTACTATTATTTGTCAAAGATCCTCCAATGTCCATCTGGGCCCACAGAAAGCCAAGGCTCCTGAAAGAAGTGTTGATAGAGCCCAAGGGGGAAGTTGTAATTCATTCTGGAAAGGTGACCCAGCTGCCTGAGTCCCCTGAGCCTCCTATACATGCCAAATGAACTCCTTGCCTAGTAATCCCATCTGTGATCTAAATGTATATAAAAACCACCCGCTCATCTCCTCCTCTTGACTGATGTGCTCATAGATACATATTTTTCCTACTATCGTATAGGGATTGCTGTCAGATTTATTAGAGATAATAATTGTCCTTTTATCATCATCATCTTCATAAAAATGACAAGGATAGCACATAACAATGAGATAGTAATAGTTGCTATCATCTATAAAATATTTACTTCGTGTCAGGCATTGTGCTAGGTATTTTATATATGTTGTCTCATTTAATTTTTAATGAAATATAAATATAAAGCTCACCCCTTGAAAGTGTAGAATTCAGTGGTTTTTAGTGTATTAACAAGGTTGTGCAACCATCCCACTATCTAATTCCAGAACACTTCATCACCCTGTCTCATTTAATTTTCACAGTAGCCCTAGGGAGTAGATATTTATTTTAAACCCCATTTTACAGATGAGGCAACAAAGATTTACAGAGGCTAAATGATTTGCCAAGTTCCCACAGCACATAAGTGGTGTGGGCTGAGAGTCAAAGGCAGATCTCTCCAGCCGCTAAACCCATGCATCTCTTTCTACTTCCCTGATTTGTGCCATGGTCCATTATCATTTTCTGGGGGGTTTTTTTGTTTGTTTTTTGGGTTTTTTTTTTTGAGACAAAGTCTCTCTCTGTCATCCTGGCTAGAGTGCAGTGGTGTCATCATTGCTCCCTGCAACCTCAAACTCCTGGGCTCAAGCCATCTCCCTGTGTCCGCCTCCTAAGTAGCTGGTAATACAGGTGTGCACCACCACACCCAGCTAATTTTTCTATTTTTGTAGAGATGGGGTCTCACTCTTGCTCAAGCTGGACTCAAACTCCTGACCTCAAGAGATCCTCTCCCACTTCAGCCGCCCAGAGTTCTAGGATTACAGGCATGAGCCACCTAGCCATTATCATTTTTATTAACAGGGACACCAAAGGGAAAAATTGTAACTTTCTTGTTTTTCTTTTCCACTTCCTGTCATCTTCTCCTTTGTCCCTCAAGGAATTGATAGTTTTGGTGTCCCTAGCAACCACCCCTCCTCTTGCCCATACTTCCTTCATACACTAATATATAGCACACAGTTCCTCTAACAAAATCTGCTCTCAGTTAATGACATTAATTTGTGCTGAAGGTCTAAAAGACTTTAAAGAAACCTTAATTTGTTACACCCTCATAAGTCTACTTTCATTTATTAGTAAGCTGGTATTTAGCATAGTGATAAGAACAGAACTTTGTCATCATGCTTAGATTTTACATTTTGGTCTGGTTTTCCCATGCTAAATGTGTTGCCTTGGCAGTTGGCCCCTGTAAGCCTCAGTTTCCTCAGCTGAAAAATGGAGATAATAATAGTACGAATGTCATGGAACTGCTATGAGGGCTAAATTGAATATACATGGTAAATGTGTTATGCTGTGTCTTAAAACAGAGTATGTGCTCAATAAATGGTGGCAGTTATTTTTGTGGCATCAGTGGATGGGTAGAGTGGGAAATTATAAAGCACCCATCAAGTTATATGGCCTAGAATCACCCTAGGCTGTCAGCCCACAAGGCAAGCTTTGATAAAAAGCATTTATTAAGCAAGGAAATGCATGCCAGGTAGTATACCAATCAAGTTAAATAGTTCCTGCAAATTCTTGCCAGTTTAATCAACTAAAAGCATAAAGATCACTTTTGGCATTAAATCTCTGATTGCTTTCCTCATAGCAGTCACAGCATTTCCCTCCTGAAGAATCTACAGTGATTCCCGGTTGTCATCAAAAAGCAAAACTTCACTTGACCTGTAGAATACCTAGCATAATCAGGAGTTTCACAGTGTCAAGTTGGGTGGTGACCTACCTGAATAGATGAAGTAGTCCTTACAGACCTGTGTGGTTGGGTAGAGGCCAAAGGCCCAAATATAGTTGAGACTGGAACCCATGGGCTATTTTTGAGTTGCCAGGTTGGGGTGAGAATCTGGAATAGATTTCAAGCCAGGTTATCAGTTTGGGATTTAAATAGATTCCAATATCTAAGCATGGGCAGAGTGAGCAGTCAGCAGAAGTCAAAATAGCAAATAAGAGCAAGTACCAGAAACCCAAACTTGACTAATAATAATAGTTGCCATTAATCAAATATTTACCATATGTAAGACACTTTGCTAAGGGCTTTACTATGCATTGATTATCCCATTTAAATCTTACAATAATCTTATGAGGGTAGGTAGTATTATCCTCCCTATTTTAAAAATAAAGGAAACCAACAATAAGTTATGATACACTTTAAAATAACTAATAGAATGGAATTGGAATGTTCCTAACACAAAGAAATGATAAATGCTTGAGGTGATGGATACCCCAGTTACCCTGATTTGATTATTATACATTGTATGCCTCTATCAAAACTTCACATGTACCCTATAAATATATACAACTATTATTTACCCATAATAATTAAAAATTAATTTTTTTTAAAAAATAAAGGAAACCAAAGATCACAGAGCTGGAAAGTTATGAAGCTGGGCAATCCTAGATCTGTCTGGTTCAAACATAACATGCCCTCAACCACTACAGTATAATAATGCCTCCCAAAACACTAGAGTGCTGCTGGTAACCAAAGGCCACATACTTGGAGACTTAGGCCCAAGGACAGCATGGTCCCAGCAATAAAACTGATTTGCCATTTCGCCAGAGAAGTACTGAAGCAAGGATCGTGCTTTATTTTCTACTGTGTGATCCAGTAGTAAACCAAGAGTCTGAGGGTAAGGGCTGAGACTTTCAGGGAGGAACTAAGAGAGATTCTGAGTTGGATAGAAACAGATTATTGCAGTGATTTTTTTCAGGGTTTTATTTCTCTTGCTGCTGTACACAAGTTCACTTTGTCCTATAGATGTGTCCTGGAAATTTTGTCTTGATTGCCTCATATAGTCTAATTTTCAGTGATCAGAAGTAGAATAATAGTTTCTATCACTTTGCCTTTAAAGTTCTTATCTACTTCCCTTGATCTATAAAAGAAAATGCAACAAACAGGAGGAAATGCCTCTTTTACCCTTAAAGAGTTCCATAAACCCCTGGTAAATCAAATGACAACAATTCTTCTAAGAGGTGGTCCTGTTTTGCAAGGATGGAGTCTAGATGCTCCAGAAAGAGCCCCAGCAGGAAATAGCCGAAGAACGAAGACAGTGGTAAGTGGGCAGCCTCTGTTGGAAACCACCTTGGTCCCTTTGGAGGATAGAGATATGCTATGAGCTACCTCTGAAATGTTTTCTCCCCTCTAGTGGTCAGTGGGAGGAGGAAAGAATGGTGGTATAAGGCATGCCCACTTGTTCCTGTAAATGCAATCCTGCAAGTGACATCCAAAGAAGATCGCTTCCTTAAAAACAATGCTATAATTGAAACTGTGTTTCAGACCAAGGACGGTGTATCAAATAAATTAAAAGTATGACCAATAATTTGTCATATTAGCAAAGGTACAATTACAGTAGGACTATAATAATTCTAAATAATAAAGTCATGTGCCTTATAATGGGCATAGATATACTGTACACAGTGATTATAAAAGGGGCCCCTGCTGTATCATCTTTGTCATCTAAATCTAAAACACCATCTACGATAATACAATACCCATTGACTAAGCATTTCATTAACAATTTTGTTTGCCTTCTTAGATTTTAACTTTAAAATGCTTTCCAAAGTAATCTAAGTTCTCTCCATGGAACTATTTATAAAATGAAGCTCCACATTCATCCAGATATTGTTCAAACCATTTCCAAAAGTGTCTCTAAAATTAATATGGGCAATTTCCCTTCTCAATTACTCCTGTCTGCATTTTGGCAATTTGTATCAATAGCCTTAAAAATGTTCACAGTCTTTGACCCAGTAATTTCACTCTTATTAATTTAATTGAAGGAAATAAAGCAGTACAAAAAGATTTATAAATAAAGATACTCATCAGAACCCTTTTTATAACAGTAAAAAAATGGAAAAAGCCTAAACGTCTTACAGTAGAGGAATGGTTGAATAAAGAAGTATTATATATCCCTCACGATGGAATATCATACAGTCATTAAAAGTAATGTTTCTTTGAAGAATGTTTAATGACTTGGAAAAATTCTTATGACATGATGAAAATAAGTGAGAATTATGGGAAAAAGTATTTATACAATATAATTACAGTTTTGTAATTATAATTATAATACACGCTCAATTTTTTTAAAAGATTGAAAGGAGATGCACTAAAATGTTATCAATGTTTATCACCAGGATAGAGGATTATGAGGAAAATGTTGAACAGACAGAGGAAGAGGAGCCCACAAAGAAGACTGAGGAAGTTATCAGTAAATAAAGTGTTAATGAAAGGTATAGGAATGAGGTGACTGGATCTGGGTAGTGGAGCCAGGTAGGTCTTCTTAGAGAGAGGCCTGTGTCACTTCTGTGAATGAGAAGACAGACTCAAGTAGTGTGACCTGCCATCCTGGTTTGCCCAGGACTACAGGGTTTCCAAAGACATGGAATTTTTTAAAGTGCTAAAACTGAAAATTCCTAGGTACACTGGAATGAATTGGTCACCCCAGATTCAAGATGTATTTGATTTAGAAGGCTTTTTGTAATCTTTAAATTCAACCTCTTTCTTTTGCAGATTAAAAAAAAACACCTTAAACTAAGAGATGGGTAGTATCATGACCATAGTCACACAGGTAGCAGAGCACTGGACTGGACTTAGTTCTACTCCCTGCATGGCTGCTTATTAGCTTATTAACTAATCTGAGGCTTATTTAAGAATGTAACACTTACCTTGCTTGTTCACCAGCTTGTTACAGAGACTAAATTCAATTATTTACAAATACAAGGGGCTATCAGTAACAATAAACATGTACTAGACACATACTACATTGCTTTGGACACAGTTCTAAGATCAAGGGAGTATTAATAATTCCAAACTTACAGAATTATGGTAAAGTCTAATTGAGATTATATGTCTAAATAAGTTAGCACAATGCTTGTCTTCTACTAAGCACTCATTAAACATTAGCTCTGATAATTATATGTCATAATTTAAAAATATAGATATGGAAATCCCATACCACCTAATAGCAACTCTATGAGATGGGTACTTTTATTAAGGCTCCCATTTTATAGATGAGAAAATTGTGACTCGGAGAGGTTTCTTTTGCCTTGCTTAGGTTTGTTTATATAGTCGGTAAATGATAGGGCCATTTTTCTCCTGGCCTACCCCTATTGTCTACTTCATTAAATTGCCACTAGTGGAAAGCCATTCTGGATGAGGACACAGCCGACATTTTTTTTTTTTTTTTTTTACTGTAGACTACCTTCTTCCTATGTACATCTTCAGTTTAGTCAAAGCCTACTCTTGGACTAAATAGAGACCACCAAGAAGCATTCTATGGGGTATTTTGTTAGAAATCTTCAGAGGACTTCAAGATCCTTTAGAAAGGCTGTAAAACTATTACAGGGTCTGCAGAACACCCCTCGCAGGATAAGGATTAAAGTCAGCAGTGTTCTGGTAAATGTTTAACCACTGGCTCTGGAAGAGGGTGAGAGGGGAGACACTGATTAGTAGCATTTACAGATATCCTTGGTGTAAATATTTCCACCATGATTGAATTTAAACTGCCAATGTGATTGAATCCTGCAAACCAGTGCTAGCCAGTGCAGGCCAGTTCCAGCACACCACCGGAAGCAGAATTCTAACTAACAGGAAAGTCTTTACTTTCCTGAGTTTATATAAATTTAGTGAGAATTAAAGGGTGAGCATTATTCAAGGAGCTTGGTTTTAATACATGCAAAAGGGAGGGAGACGTGAGTGCAGGACAGTGGGTTAGGATATTCCAGAGGGTGGGACAACCTAAGGGAAGGCTCAGAGGAATGGAGGAGCTTCTGGTTGCTGCCTCCAAGTCCAGATCAGGCCTGTTATTGAAAGTTCTCAGGGAAGCCAAAGCTAGCATCTACACTAAGAATCAGCGAAGCTTTTTTGATTTTTTTTTTT
>VBSM01003151.1:4516240-4543267 GCA_008086735.1 Cheirogaleus medius | reverse complement strand
AAAAAAAAAAAAAATATATATATATACATATCATTGATACAGTATACAGGCATGAAGTCTGTATTCAAACTTCCCCAGTTGTCCCAAAAATGTTCTTATAGCTTTGTTTTTTCTGTACAGAATCCAATCAAAGATTATGTATTACATTTAGTTGTCAGTCTCTTTGATCACCTTTAATCTAGAACAATTCCCCAGACCCCCACCTTTTTTTTTCTTTTGTCTTTTGTGACACTGACGTTTTTGAAGAGTCAAGGCAGGTTGTTTTGTAGAATGTCTCTCAGCTGGATTTGTCTGATTAATTCTCATGAATACATTGAGGTTAAACCTTTTTGCTTACTACGTATGATGTTATGTCCTTCTCAGTGTCTTATGTTAGGGAGAACATGATGCCATTTCCCCACTATTGGTAATGTTAAACTTAATCGTTTGGTTAGGGTGGTGCCCAACATATGTCTCCATTGCAATAATAGCAGTAAAGCTTTTAAGTTTGTGTGAATATTTTGTTCGAGGAGAAGCTTCTTTATACTGAAAGTATAAATTACTTGGTTCACTGCAGAACCATGGGTTGAAAAGGCATTATCCCTAATTAAAAGAAAAAAAATAAAAGAGATTTTTAAAAAAAAAAAATAAGCTGGCACTAAGCCTCTTAGCCAAATTCATGAGCTATTCACATGACAAGGGACCTTATCTAAATAAGAGGTTCCTTATCTAAATTGTGAACTGCTGGTTGGAATATTATGCCCCAGTCTATACATGCCTGTATCTCTAGAACTTAGCCTAGTGTCTAGGCTATAGTATAAGAGATGCTCAGAAAAAGTTTTTTGAATAAATTTCTGTCCTATTGGAATAACTGTCTCCATGAATGAGAAATTAATCACACTAAGCAAAAAACTGTACTTTATTTTGTCAACTGGCACCAGCTGGAATTGATTTGGCTGCTTAAGCACTATGCTTCTCATGGGAAATGACAGAGTTTTCAGTTTTCATCCAGGTATTTGACCTTACTCAGGTGCTATTTAAGTCTCTGGTTATTCTAAAAATCTTAGCTTTTCTATATTAAAACTAGAAACTGTTCTAAATAAATCAAGGATTGACCCTGTACTTGTTAAGATTATATTTGACTGCAAATGACAGAAAATCCAAAATAACAATGGGTTGAACAATACAGTCATTTTTTTCTCTCTGATGTAAAAGTTCCCACTTCTGGCTGAGATAGAGTAATAGGGACCGGATTTACCCTCCTGCCTGAAACAAGTGAAAAACCAGACAAAATGAAAACAATGGTTTTCAGACATTGGATACCAGGCCACAGAGAACAGTGATCCCTGAGAGACAGGAAACAAACAAGGTGAGCCCTATGATTGCCCCAGCTTATTACCTGGAGAGAGTTTCCAAGCAGTGATACAGGGAGAGGGAACCAAGGCAGAGCCAAGCAGATGAGGAAATGGAGCTGGGAATTCAGGGAGAAAAAGCAGCTAGAATTTGCAGAATAAGTACTAGAGAAGAGAGAGCTACATAGAAAGAAATCTCCGGGAGTGGTAGGGGCAATGTATGTAACCCTAACAATATTTGTACCCCCATTATATGATGAAATAAAAAAAAAAGAAAGAAAACTCCAGAGATCTGTGGAGAATTCCCCTTGAATCTTTGGCTGAGTACTGATCAATACACATGTGTAAGGAAACTAACCTAGACTTGGGTAAGAATCTCCCAAAAGGAGTAGAAGGAACAATCCTCAGAGATTACGTAGGACTGAGAGTAGTGCCTGTCCCACCAGCCAGAATGGAAAATCTCATAATTCCCATAGCATCAGCTAGAGTACTCAAAGGGCCTTGCCTTAGTGGTGGTGCCAAATTAGCCCTAGACTCAAGGCTGCTCTAGACCTACCTTAAAAAGTTTAAAAACAATCCTTGAAAACAATCAATTCCCAAGTAATGTGTTTCCCACAACAAACCCCAAGAATATTTACAAAAATACAAAATATCCAGCATCCAACCAGAGAAAATTCACATCTGACATACAATAAAAAACTATCAGGCATTCAAAAGAAGCAGGGACATATGACCCCAATGAGGAAAGCCAATCAATCAAAACCGACCCAGAAATAACACAGATGATGGGATTAGTAAACAAAGTTACTATAAAGTTTCAAACAGTTACTATAATTTTTCCATATGTTGAAGAACCTAGAGGAAAATTGAGTATGTTAAATAAAGATATGAAAGACCTTAAAAAGACTTAAATAGAACTTCTAGAGATGAAAAATTAAATGTTGAGATGATATAAAGTTCATGTCGAGCGCTTGAATGGCAGCTTCATGATCAACAGGGAATCCAGTCTCCTTTTCCACTATTCTCAGCATATAATTTCCAATTTAGAGTCCAGAATGGCTTCTCCAGCTCAAGCTATCATATCTGCATTCTAACAGCAGCCTGGGAGACTAGGGGAAAGGACCCCCCCCATTTAAAGACACTTAGAAATCTCATGACATCACTTTTGCTTACATCCTATGGGCCAGAACTTAGTGCTAGAGTCAAACTCATCTTAAAGTGAGATCAAGAATTGTATAGTCTTTATTCTGGGTGGCTATGTACCCCAGCTAAAATGTCGAGGTTCTATCACTTAGTGAAGAATGGAAGAACTGAAAATGGGAGACAGTTAGCTATCACTTCTCAAGTTCAGAGCCTTATCATAGTGAGGAAGAGGTCCTGATCCAGTTTGAATAACATTTTGACCCCTGGCTTAAAAATAATCTGAATGAGACTGTCCCTAAGTGTTTTGGTTACCCAGAAATTAAAATATAAATAATTTGGTTTTAGGTTGTTTAAATTCCAGCCCTAACACCTCCATATACTTTTGAGCTTATCGCAAACAAACTGCCAGAGTTGTTCCATTTTCCAAATCAGTAACACCAAGCTAGAGGTGGAGTTTAACATTTTGTTTGACTTATGCCTATGTTTATCGTGGCCAAGAAACCAGGGTGACTCAGCATATTTATGCCCTACTTCTAAAACAGCTCACTTTCTTTCTTTCCTAATAAAGTCACTAATACCTGCAGCTGAAACCAGCTTTCACAGGGGCGTCCACATTGCATACTTTGGAACCTCAGTGCCTTCTTCCTGATGGAAAAAAATTTGGCACATAATAGATGCAACCTTTTTCATGGCCCACGAAACTCCTACCCAGACTTTCTTTTGGTTGGCCATATAACTGTTCCTAAATCTTGAATTACCTGGTCATTGCAACTCACTGGTCCTTGTGAACAGCCTTTCAGTATTTATGGGGGTATTATTACTCTCATAGTGCCAAAGTGGATGCCATTATTGTCAAGGGATGGTGGCTGGGTATGTGGCTGATTTGTTTTTGTCAGGCAAGAAAGTATTGTGGAAAAATGACAGCTCTTTCAAGGTGTCCTACAAACCAAGTGTATGGCTGGCTCACAAAGTGTTCCTGTAGTGCATTTTGCACTAGCTCTGTGTGTTGTCTTGGGCAACTCAGACTAAAAAATAAAAATCTGCAGAAATTCAGGGCTGGGAGCTTTCCCGTTGCTAATGGCTTTGATTGCTTTAACAACCTTCTGCTCAGACTTTGCAGTGTGACATTTCCACTTTCCCCCTATAAAAGCTCTCTCCCCCTGTAATCACACTGCTTCTCTGTGATTAGCATTACCACCATCATTATTCTTTACACTAAGTAATAGTGAATTTTGAAGTATAACATTCATAGGAGTTCAGTATAGGAAACTTTAACAACTCAGGAAAATGCTTTGGTGGAAGAGATTGGGATGGAACTTCGAGTGCAGATTTGGACTCCAGATTGTGACCTCAAGGGAAGACTCTTTCCTCTTGGGCTTTCCTACTGTGAACCTGTCCACAGAGATCATGATGGAATAGATCCAGTAAACACACTCACTGACCTGCTGTACTCTGATTTGATTTCCTGTTGGCATCCAGTGGACCCAGAGTATACAGCCTGAGACACTTGGGAAAGAGCAGATGGTTTTTGACTTGACAAAATGCTGTTTGTCAGATAAAATTTTGTTTTCAGTAAGACTTTGCTATTTGGATAAAATGAAGGGTAGGAGTAGAGAATTGATGTAAAGGGAAGATAATTCATATGATTGGGTGGGTGTTTGCACAGTGAGGAGATGGATATTAAAAGTTTAAGTTGTTTTCCAGGTAAAAGAGAGAAGTAAACCTTTGTTAGACATGGAGGCATGTTTGAAGCTTGATGCTTTATAAACTTGGAAAACTAGAACTTGGTTCCATTTATTTCAAGTAATCAATCCATCTTTGACTATGACTATCAAAAGATTGGGGTGAAAGCTTGAACTGTCAATGACTATTAATACTGTAAATTGCAAACATTTGCTGAGTGTCTGGCTTTCTGACCCTTCCTTTTTATTGATTTAGAAAACAACATTCTTTGAACTGGTTTGCTCCAGATCTGTGAAATGTCTGAATCCAAATAGTGATTTTTTCCCCAGTTGAGGCAAATCAAAGAGTTTTTTGTGGTCTTTAAGAAAAAAAAAAAAAACTCGTTGAGAGTTTCATCCAATGATATACAAAAGGACAATTCAGTTTTAGGTCTTTATATCTTTCTTTTCAGTGGATTAAACCTAAAGCACAAGAGCTGTCTGTCTCTACTAGTCAGGGAGGGCAATAGAGTAGTATTAGCAAGTCAATAAATATAACACTAAACCTATCGAACGTGTTAAAGTTACTTCTGCCTCTGTATTTTGGGCTTCATAACCTTGTTCACATTTCTCAAGTGTGGCTCTTCTTCAGATGTTGTCCTCTATGATGGGAACATCTTTTCAAACAGCAAATTAGTATCCAGCAATCTTCCCCCACAAACACCCTCTCTCTTTTAAAGATGCTCTACCTTCCTCCCACGCCCTCTTTTTTCTTGGAAACCCATGTCTAATACATTCTTGTTACTTTGTGTGCCATTGTCATGGTAGATTGTAAAGGCTTTCTTAAGTGCTCCAGCTATAAAGCACTGTGTCCTCCTGTTCCCTGTAATCAACGATGTCAGATCCTACATGTCCAGCTTTAGATACTGAGGACAATAGATAGAATGATAGTCTTTGAGACTCACTCCCCTCCCAAAACTTTAGAGGATCACCCTCTGGCCAAAGGAGGATGTGGGTCTTAAGGTACAGGTGCCCAGGGCAAACATTCTCTTTGAGCTTACCAGCACATAACAAGTATTTACTGAACATTGGTTAAGTGTACAGAATTGAGCTACGTATAGGAGCAGAAATACAAGACTCGCATGACATAGTCCCCACCTTGGAAGATGTTCTATCTTCAGTTTGGGAAAGGGAGAAATAAATTTCAAAAATATAATATTAAGTTGTCCAGCTTATAAACCCTCAAATGTTAGAGCTGGAAAGGATCTTTAGTTATTACCTAGTCCAACTATGTTTTTAAACCGTGGCCCCCCAAGCCCTGAGATTCAGCAGAGTGCCTCAAAAGGCTGCCTATCTGCCTTTCTTGTCTCTACTACTTTAAACCACTGGCACTTCTTTGAACTTATGTAAGATTTTGTTTGAACAAAGGTTCTGTCGCTTTCAAAATTTTCCAAGTCGTTAGGCCAGACATGGTGGCTCATGCCTGTAATCCTAGCACTTGGGGAGCCTGAGGCATGAAGATTGCTTAAGCTCAGGAGTTCGAGAACAGCCTGAGCAAGAGTGAGACCCTGTCTCTACTAAAGATAGAAAAATTAGCCGGGTGTTGTGACATGTGCCTGTAGTCCCAGCTACTTGGGGAGCTGAGGCAGGAGAATTGCTTGAGCCCAGGAGTTTGAGGTTTCAGTGAGCTATGATCACACCACTGCACTCTACCCAGGGTGACAGAGTGAAAGCTGTCTCAAAAAAAAAAAATTCCAAGTAATTAATCTAGTACAACCCTCCTATGATACAGATGGAGAAACAGAGCCGCAGAAAGATAAGGGAATTTGTTTGAGGATACATAGCCACTTAGAGGCTGGAACCCTCAGTTTTCTGAATCCAGTGATCCACTTCCCCATGCCACCTAATAACCTAGCAGCAAACCCACTTCTCAAAAGTCAGAGTGGCCTTCTGTCTTAGGAGGAGCCACTTGTGTTAGGAGCAGGAAGAAGTTTTTTTGGGGTGCTATGATCCAGGTGCTCAGGTCCCAGGTTATTACAGGAGTTCAAAGAAAGGAGAGATCTGTAAAGGATGTAGTTCAGCCTCAAATATTGCTACCCTCAAATGTCCTCATCTTTCACAGGAGATAGAGTACCTACCTGGTGGAGTTATTGTGAGGATTAATTGAGATCATACATGTGAAGTATCTGGCACATAGTAAGTACTAAATAAATGTCAGAACTTAATAGTATAGCTAGTATCTTTTAGCAGTGTAGCTCCCGATTATTCTATAAGCAAAGAAAATGAGAATTTGTGAATCAGAATCCAGGTCCAAGGTGAGTTAACCTGGTTTACCAGCTGGATGTCAATTTCATATGTCAGTTGGTAAGGTCAAGGCACAGGCTTAACTCCCAGGGATCCTGGCAGGGTTTGGCAATCCTATTATGCCCTGCTGTGCCAGAACAGAGTACTAAACAGAGGATGTGGCATTAGGTATTTTTTTAAGCACATGTCTGGAAAATAGTACGCTTTGCTTTGCCTCTCATAATCTGACTGGCATAAATGGAGATGAAAATTGTCATAAGGGATGGTTACTTTTCTTATGTAAATTCAATTCTCAAAAAATATGAATGAAATCACCTCACTTGGAATTAACATACTTATAAATCACTTTTACAAAGACACCTAAATAAAAGGAACCCTCTCTTTTGGAGAAATAGCCTGGAAGGCATCATTGATGACATTGCCTGGTTTCATGGAGCATTTGCTTGTTTAGTGTCTGTGACTTTGGCTATGGAATTTTCCAAGGCAAAGATTGTGCTTTGGGCTTGAATTTCAAAGCTCCACTTCTCTGTACCCCTGTCCCAATCTCAGTTCCACAATCGATTGCCTCCTGAAGGCATTTATGGTGTCCTTTGGGTTTCTGTCTTACAATTCCAGTGTTCCCACTCTGCAAGTTCCCCCTTGGATTATAAATTATATCCCCTTTTCTCCTAATTGCATTATCTCTGTTGAGCAATGGTCCTGACTTATTAAAGGTTAAGCAATGTACTCCACATTGCCCAGCTAGAACATGGCAAGAGCCAAGAGTAGAAACCAGGCAATATGATCTTAGAATTTGGGAGTTTAGCCCCTATGCTCTATTGCTCAGGGATTTCAAAAGCAAGAGGAAACATCTCATGGCTGGTGGAATCAGGAATGACTTCATAATGGAGACAGCGATGGACCTTGAGTGATGGATAGGATTTTGACAGAAATGAAGCAGTGGAGGAATATGAGGGTGCCATGTATTAACAGGTAGAAAAGCATAGGGTAAACGTGGGCCAGGGTACTTGCCTCATCTTGAAAGAGGTATTGGAAGATGACTCCTTACCTTGAACATAGTTGACATTATGTTATGGAGAAACTGTCTTGACAGCGTGAACTTATTAGTTAAGTAAGCAGCTGAAGGTTCTTCCTTTCTGCCTTCTTTCCCTTTTCTTTCCTTCCTTCTTTTACTTCATTCCTATTTTTGTTTCTTTCCTGCCAAGTAATACATGTGTTTTACAGAATAAAAATTAATGTCATCCTAAAAAAGAATAACACCTGAAAGCCCCTCAACAGAGATGATTAGTGTTAATATCTCAATATACACATATATTACACTCCCAGATTTTTTCCCTATGAAAATATAGTCATATAAATAATTCTATATTGTGGAAGGCATGTTTCTAAGATTCCCAATCCCTGCCTGTATGCCCTGTGCAATTCTTTTCCCTTGAGTGTGGGTGGGACCTATGAATATGATGGAATGTTGCTCCCTTGATTAAGTTATGTGGCAAAGGTGCTGAGGTAGTCCCATGATAATATCATATTATATAAGGATTTCCAGTTGTCATTGAAGAAAAATCTTCATGTCATAAAAGGGCCATGTGGCTAGGATCTGACAGCAGCCTCTAGGAGTCAAGACTGACCCCCAACAGGCAGCCAGCAAGAAAACAATGACCATAGTACTAAAACCACAAGAAACTGAATTTTGCCAACAACTAATGAGCTTGTGTCACAGCCCTGCCTGACACTGTGATTTCAGCCAGATGAGTATATTAACTATATTTTCTCTATTCTTGATGCTCTGGCATCTGGAGTATCACTGACTGGGAAGAGACTCCCCTGGGATAGCCAAATCTTAGAGATACCAAATAAAGTGCCCAGGACCATATCTTTCAGATGTAAACCAACTAATCCAGAGCCCATGCTCTGAACCACCTCCTCTATCTTGCTCTTTTACACCAGGAGGCAACATTCTTCTGTCTTGATCATCCCAGGGCCAGGTACTAGAAAACTATAGACAGTCCTAATGTTCCAGTGCCCACTGAAAATATTCAACCTAACCAATCCTAAACATGCTTATCCTGTCTTGCCTTGCCTTTCCCATGGAAGCCACAATAAAGGCTCCTACCCATGCTTTCCCCTCACTCCTTCTGCCTCCTGACTGACTCTGGTGCTTCCCCATGTGGCCCTGTGTGGCATGGCAAGCCCCCTCCTTCTTGGGAACTGTGAGTGACAAACTATCTTTTCAATGGCACTCATATCTTCATCTGTAGGCCTCACCATAACTAATTAATACTAAAACCTACATTTTAAGACAGTGAGAGTTCCTGAGTGAAGGGCCCAGCTGAAACCTGCTCAGACTCCTGGCTCATACAAACTGTGACTTAATAAATTTGTGTTGTTTTAAGCTGCCCTTAATAAGTTCAGGTTGCTAACTTTGTGGAAATTTGTTATGTAGCCATAGAAAACTGGCACACAAGTAAGTAAAAATGACATTTAAACATACTATACCTTTCTCTAACCTATATTTTCCCATTTAATATAGTATATGGATCTCCATGCCATTGAAAAATTTTGAGTACGAGAATGAAACACTTGGAGCTCAGCTTTGAAATAGCAGTAAAATGTGGGACATATGAGAGAAGGAAGAGGTGGAGAAAACATGGAAGGAGATTACAGTCATCATCTGGATCAGTGATTCTCAACCTTACAATCACCTATAACAACTTTCAAAATACAGATACCTAGGATTCACTACCCCTAGAGATCTTAATTTAATTAGTCTGAGGTACAACCTGGATATTTGGTATTTTAAATCTCCCCAGGTGAGTCTAATGCACAGCCAAGGTTGAGAACTACTGGCAGAGATAGAAAATGCCATCCCAAATTAAAGAGGTTGTACTGAAATCAAAAAGGAGGCATGGGTGAAAAGGGCATTGCTGAAAAAGCCACCAATAACCCAACAGTAAACAGACTGGGAATCCTGCTTATCTTGCTTTTGTTATTATTTGGTTTGTTTTGTGGTTGGTTGGATTTTAATTACATTTCCACTCATCTCATTAGTATTGTTAGGAAAATTTTCATGGGAATTAGAAACTTGACACTGGCTATGCAAAAATGGAGTGGTAGGAGTATTGAGGCGGTCTCGAGGAGCATTCCAGGCAATGGAAGTGGTTTGGGTAAAGTCTCAAGTTCACTGTTGCACCATCTTGAAGTGGGTTGACACAGTGAGTGAAGTTAGAGTGATAGGGCTGCCACACAGAGGCCTTGTTGCCATAGGAAGCCAAGATTCATTCTCATTTGTTTAAAAGAAGGGGAATGAACTGATTTTTCAAAACAGTATCTAAGGAAGATGACCTGACTGCAACATGAAGAAAAGTTAGAGAAAACCTAGAGGCCAGGAAGTTTATAGGTTGTTACAGCAAGCAAAGCATAAGGGATCAGAACTTAGCCTAGGGCAGAGCAATGGAAGGGGAGAGGAGCAGGACAAATCTGGAGATGTACCTGAAAAAAAGGCGAACATTAAGGACAGTCTGGATGTGGGCATGAAGGATGGGAAGGGGTACAAGCTTTGGGCTTGGTACGAGGGTAATAGTAATTTGAATATAAAGATCCATTTTGTCATTATAGTTAGAGGAAGGGTAAACTGGTTAATTATTATAGATTTCAAGTGTTCTTGGGTATATCTGAAGGCAGGTGAATAATAAAGGGAATACATCCACTGTAGACTCTCCCTTGCCCAAAGCGGGTAGATGAGGGATGGATTTCACAAGGGAAACATGGTGGAAATAAAGTAACTTAAAGTAATTCGCTTATTTCTCACCGTCTGTAAAGGAGAGAACTCCCTTTGGACAGTTGCATGAAGTGAGAACTAGTGATTTGAACTGCCAATAAAAAAGCACGTTATAGACCCCGAAGGTGCAACTTTCTGGGGCCATATCTGGTTGTGATTCATATTTTTGGCAGTGATTCAAGCCTTGGCGTGTGACATGTGAGCTGGTCACTCATGGCTGGAGGAGCAGACGGTTGTTCCTCCCTTAAATGGCTGAGTCTGCCCTGAATCCTTAGGAGTGTAAATAATTTACTCTGTATTCGACTGAGTGCAGTTAATATTATTTCTCAAAATACCCCTGCTTGTGCTCTTACATTTACTTGTACTTTTCTTGCCAAGGTCTTCTAAATATCCCTTCTGATATTTATTTTATTGGTAAAAAATACTGGCCTCACCAAACTCTGAAGTAAATTGTGAAGAATAGGAGCATCTTTAGTCAGCCCAATGGGATTTCTAAGTACAATTGTTCTCCTCCCTTAGAGGAGTTTTGTACCACAAATAACGGTGTGAGATCCTGCTTTCCATCAAGGGTTTATTGGTTAATGAGGCCTGTGGCTGGTGTGGTTTTCCTGTGTTTAGCTTTTGGAGCTCTCAGAGACAGTTGCTTGGAATAGAGAGCTGACAGAATTATTGCCCAGCAAACTTGCCGGCCACAGCCCACAAGACTCCACCAACACCGACAAATTTTATGGCTGATTTAATGACCAGAACATGTATTTGAAGAAGCAGAGTGAAGAGCTGTTGGCATCCTATTCTGCTGTCTGAAGAGGTCGGAAAGTCTTCTCATTAAACTATCCTTTTTCTGTCTCTGTTTGCTGTAGGCTTTGTTATCTTTCTTCAAGTGCCTCCACAGGAACTCATGGGCAACCATAGCTTCAGGATGAGGTCATTGGGGTGGAACCCCGAGACTTAGTGCCCCTAGTTTTCTTGTGGCAAAGGAGACTCTTTCAATGAAAACCTACAAGAAGAGAACATGACCAAATTCCACTTCACCTTAACATTCCATCTTTCAAGCTACTTAACCACTCTTAGAACAGTCATTTGTATAAATTTTTTTTGTATAAACCTTGGAACATTTGAAAAAGTACTAATATATTATCACATTGGAGGCTCATACCACCTCTATGAGTTAGTGTATCAATTAACCATCACTATGTAACAAACCATCCCAAAACTCAGTGGCTTAAAACACTTACTATTTTTCACCAGTCTACAGGTTTGCTGGGCATTGGCCAGTCTCAACTGGGTTCAGTCATGAGTCTGTGGCAAGCTAGGGGTTACCTGACCTAGGCTGGGAGTGTCTCTGCTTCAAATGTTCCTCCTCCTCCTAGGACCAATAGGCTAGCCTGGGCATGTTATTTTCGTGGTTAAGGCTGAGATGCAAGAGCAAACAGAAACATAGAATGCCTCTTAAGACTTATGCTTATAACTTGCTCACTGTTTCTTCCATATCATCCTATTTGCCAAAGCAAGTTACGTGATCAAACTCAGAGTTGTCAAGGAATGGAAATATACTCTTACTTTTTTTTTTTCTTATTTTAGACAGGGTCTTACTTTGTTGCCTGGGCTAGAATATAGTGGGGTCAATATAGCTCACTATAACCTCAAACACATGGGCTTACCTGGGTGTGGTGGCTCACACCTCTAATCCTATCACTTTGGGAGGCTGAGACAGGAGGATCGCTTGAGCCCAGGAGTTTGAGGTTGCAGTGAGCTATGATGATGCTACTGCACTCTAGCCTGGGCAACAGAGTGAGAACCTGTCTCAGAAAAAAAACCAAAAAACACATGGGCTCAAGCAATTCTCCCACCTCAGCCTCCCTCATCTGGAACTACAGGTGTCTGCCACCAGGCCTGGCTACATTTTTAAAATTTTCCGTAAAGCCTGGGTCTTGCTATGTTCCCTAGGCTGGTCTGAAACTCCTGGTGTGAAGCAATCCTCCTGCCTCAGCCTTCCAAAGTGCTAGGATTATGGGCATAAGCCATGGGCCACTCCTATTTTATAGAAAAAATGAACCAAATGGCACAGATTAGGGGAGGAGACAAAGAATTGGGGTCAATAATGCAATCTGGCACAGGTAGATAGGGCAGATATGACTGTTTACATTTTACAAATGAGACTCAGAGCTGAAATGATTTGTCCAAGGTCATACAGGAAATTTGGGCAGTGCTAGAATGCAAACCCGACTCTCATGACTTCTAATTCTCTCTGCTTTTTGCCACACTGAATTCGAAGATTCTATAACATATGATCTATCAGCTAGTTAAATGTCCATGGCTCTTTTCTCTTCAGGGATGACTCTTTATGGCCTGCTCCTTTTTTTCTGTCTTTCTTTCTTTCTTATGTCCCTGGGATTTGGCCCATTTGCCTCTTTCACAGTTGTCACCACCTATTCTTCCATTTAGACCTGCTTGAGGATAGGGAATGGATTAAGTTTTCCCCACTAAAACACACAGACACAAATTCACCTATCCCTGAAACAGAGATACCACTCTCTCCATTTTTAATAAAAATGGATTTTAAAAAAGAAAATCCAAATATCACATGATAGTTGAACCAGAATAACCTCAAGCCCCAACATACTGTGGTCCTTTGTAGAATGGGAATATTATAATCACCCGAAGTGCGTCAACATGCTTATTGCTGACTCTGAGCTTCACTTAGATATTAATAGGTCCAAGCTAGTTTTCTGTGAGCTCTTCCCTGACTGCCTTTGTAGAGTTCCTTTAGTGGCTTTCAAACCATGGATCTGCCCCATCTTGCCCAGTCTGGTCTGGGTAGAATTTTAGACCAAGCTGCTCAAATCTAGCCTGAAGAGATTTGAGCTGGTATCTCTGATACAGCCTGTGATATTTTCACAGGTGTGAGTCTCCATGGCAACTGTATGCCTCTGGCTTTCAATATACTTGCACTCCTAAATCTGGTCTCTGGCATTCTACAGGTAGAAGATATCATCTGATCTCAAATTTGCCTCTTCTGGGTTTCCAGCTGACCTGCACTGACAGTGTGCTTGGCTCTCATGAACCTTCTAGGCAGACACCCTCATGACTCAAGGCGCTGAAAGCCCCTTCCTTTTCATTGACACAGTTTTCTTTCCTGATCTGTTTTTTTCTGCAGCACAACTTACAGCAGCTGATTGATATGGCTGGCTAGCTCTACCATTCAGTGAGGCTCTGCCTAATCTCTTTTGATTCTAAGGGCCAATGCGGTTCAGCCATAGCAAAGAGGTTGAGTTCTGATGTTCTCTTTCCCCATACTTCCACGGAAGACTGGAAGACAGATTACTTATAGTGATTTCTGGAGGCAGAAGGTAAGTGAGTGGCCTCTTGTAGAACCAAGAGAGAATAATGGTTGTCCTTGAGCCTTCAGAGATGACAGCTAAATCCAGAGGGAAAATAAATAGGGACAAGGTTGTAAAAAGTTGCTACTGGAAAAGAAAATAGCTGCTGCTGCTAAAGAACCTCAATAAATTCAAAGAGTGTCTGCTTTTGGCCCTTGATTGTCTTGCTGAATCACCCCTAGGGAGAGAGAGCTGTACAGCTACCATATCAGATCAAGCGGATAAGGAAGCAAAGAAGTCTGGCTAGGGGCATTGCCATGGATAGTGTGTCTCCTGCTTTGTAATGATCCACCACTGGACTGTGGAGAGGAAACAAGGAGGCAACTGACAGTGTAGCACCACGTGCTATGACTTCTGTCTTGCTTGCCTGATGGTTGACAACATAGTATTGGCATAAGTGTGAACTGTAGACAGCCTGGGCCTGAATCTCTTTTGATGTGTGCCATTTGGCAAGTTTCTTAACTCTGTGTCTTAGTTATCTCATCTATAAAATGGGCACAATACATCCTACCTCTTATAGTTGTTGTGAGGAATAAAGAAAATAATGTTTATAAAGTTCTTAGCACAATGCTGGGCACATAATACTAAATACATATTAGTCATTATTAATATTAGATGATGTGTATTTGGAAGGACTTTCAAGAGGGAATTGATTACAGGAGTAAATTGAGACTATGATATCTATTGATTGATTTTTTTTTCAAGAAACTCATAAATATAGTAAAAGCTCCCCTTGCTGACCTCCACTTAACTGACTTGATGGATTAAGTTGATGTTTTTCCTTCCTACTGAAATATATACTGACCAATGCTCACAGCACACTGGAAGTTCATAGACAGTTGTGTTACCTCTGGTGGACCATCATACTTCTGCTCTCACACAAGTTTAATACTTACCAAGAATTGGTTGTGTTGTTGCCAAACCCATTAATGCCAGTTGTACTTGCTATTATAATTAGGTAACTTAACGTAAATTTGTGAAATATGAGTATAAAAAGGAAGCAACTGTTTCCATGAAAACTAAGTTTAATGCTTTGGAAAGCCTTGATAAAGAAAGGTTGCTTTTAAAAACAGCTGTATTGTTAAAAATAAAATAAAACTGAAACTGGAAATCAAATAGGATGCATTAGGGATGTAACCTATGCAAGAAAGAGTGTGTGAAATCCTAGTCAGAGGATCCACACTCAAAGAAAAGGCCTTGGCCTTACAACATATTACAAGGTTGGTGAATGAATGTGTATTTGTACATTTTAAGTTGAAATAAAATGCTGTATGTGTATATGTATTGTTTTATGACTCCTCACTTTAAACAATCAATCACTTATTCTGATAGTGTTATCAAGAGAGTTTCCACTGTATGGTCACTGTACTGTGTTAAGTACTTTATATGCAGTTGCTTGCAAGAAGGGAGCACTCTCTAGTATAGTATACTTACCAGATTTATGGATGGGAGATTGTGGTAGGCAGAATAATGCCTCCCCTTCCCAAAGATGTCTACATCCTAATTTACAGAATCTATTAATATATTATGTTATATGGCAGGGAGCAATTACAATAGAAGGTGGAAGTAAGGTCGCTAATCAGGTAACCTTGAGATGGGAAGATTATCCTGGATTATCTGGGTGGGCCAAGTGTAATCACAAGTGGAAGAAGGAACCTGAAGAGAGACAATATGTCAGAATCATGTGAGTTGAGAAAGACTCAGCCTGATGTTGCTGGCTCTGAAAATGGAGGAAGAGGCTGCATGCCAAGGAATGCAGTCAGCCTCTGGAAGCTGGAATAGGCAAGGGAATGGATTTCCCTAGAGCCTCCAGAAAGGAACACCACTCTGCCAACAACTGAATTTTAGCCCAGTGAGACCCATTTCAGCCTCGTGACCTAAAGAATAGTAAGATAATAAACATGTGTTGTTTTAAGCCTCTAGGTTTGTGGTAATTTGTTAAAGCCACAGTAGGAAACTAATATAGAGGTTGAGCCAAAGTTGATGACAAACAACAAATCCTACCCCTTACCACCCCCCGACCACCACAACTCATATATGCTCATAGGAAACCCAAGCCCTTCATACTTTCAGGTACCCTAGACATGGGATTTATATTAACATCTGGATTTAGCCTTAGTAGCACCATATTTAGTAAATATGCTAAATGCTGAGGCTATATCAATGAACAGCATAGATACAGAGCATGTTTTTATGGATCTCTCAGGCTATTGTCATTTTCTCTTCCTACCTCAAAACCTGCACTTGGGCGGTGGGGGAGGGAGGGTGCTTCAATACCTTCCTATTTTTGGACTGAAGAACACCTGTAGTTTTTTTGTCATTTGTAAAATATTAAGCCATTTTTCCTTTAACCCTGTTCCTCAGATTTTCATGCCAGGGGCCATGTTTATTTTAAGCTTTCCACTCCACTCATATGTTTTCCTCCATCCAAAATGAACCACCTTGTCCAATCCAAGTCTCTCCCATTTATCAGGTCCAGCTTCTGTCTGCCTTCAGTGACACTTTCCCCAGCCCTGGCTGCTCACCCTTTGCCTCTGTAGTATATAGAGTTATGAGTAGTGAATTCCTGCCCCTTATTATTTACTATGTCATTTTGTTCTCTTGTTATTATGTGTGGCATCTGCATTTTGACACTTCCCTGACTAGAAACCCCTTCAGTGACTTCTCACTGCCCTCAGGATAAAGTCCAAGCTCTTCATCATAGCACTCTGAGTCTTCATGATCTGGTGGCCCTGTCTTTCTCTCCACGTTTATCTAGTGCCGTTTTCTCCCTCTCTGTGACCAGCAGCCATTCCAACATCCTCAAATACACCATGTTCTCTTTAACCTCTGGGCCTCTAACATGCTATTTCATTTTCCCAAAATGCTCTTCATCAACTGTTTCCTTGTTTACTCCCACACCCACCCTCTTCTCCTGGCTTGCTCACCCTACAATTCACAACTCAAATATTACTTTCTATAAAAGTCACCCCTGTATTAGACCTCCCTGGATAATATCCTCCCTCAGACACATAATCCCCTAGCACCATGCATTTCTTTGTAGCACTTACTGACTTGTAATTACGTGGATTTTTTTGTCTTCTTCTAGATGTAAGTTCCATGATTGTTGGAAAAAAAATGAGTGAGTAGATGAATGAATGAATGATCTTTTAATCTCAACTTTTTGAATTATTTACTGTCCGTATCCTTCAACTAGAAAGTAAGCTTAGTGAAAGCAGGAACCTTGTCTGTCTTATTATTCACTGATGAAATATCACCAGTGCCTAGCTCATAGTATACTCCCAAGATATTAGTTAAAAACAATGTTGGCATCTTTGTGGAATCCAGTCAAAATATACCTTTGTTAATTCTTATGCCACTTGGAGATAAAGAGGGAAGCAACGAAGACAGAGGAAATCTCGTGTGCTTCAGGATTTCCCCTGAACCTGAAATGTAAGTTTCACTCCATTTCCTTTCCTGTCATCTAAATGATGTTATTTAATACCACTTACAAAGTCTATAATGTCATTTGCCTCAAGGACTTGTACACAATTTTCCCCATATAAATTATTTGTACTTTTTGTGAGACAAAAAAAGCCAGATATAACTGGCCCTATTACATAGATTAGTGGTTCTTAAACTTAAATGTAGAACAGAATCACCTAGAATGTTTGCTTGAATGGCTGATTCCCAAACCTAAACCCAGTTATTATTCTTTAGATCAGTAATCTCCATTTTAACAAGTTCTCCCAGGTCATTCTGATGCTGGTTGTCCAAAAATCATCCTTTGGAAAAGGCTAATATGCATTTTGAATGGAATATCAAAGCAGCGTAGTGACTGCTCAAATAATACCAGCTACCATTCATTGTTATCATTTGTTAGGCATCTGTTCTAAGAGGCTTTGTAGAAAGCTATCATTATCTAATTTAATCCTTTCCTCTAGCCTATGAAGAAGGTATTACTATAATCCCCTATTTTATAGGTGAGAAAACTGAGGCTAAGAGAGGTTAAGTAATTTTCCCAGAGTCACACAGCTAATTAGTGGTAGATCCACTCAACATATTCTGCCTCCAAAGCCCATGCTTTTTCCCTTAATTCCAGGCTGTCTGTCTCCCAGGGAGCTTTCCTCATTTGTAGACTTCTGGATCCTTGGCATGCTTAATGTGCACTTACCTCTCCAGTCCCAATCAGAATTATGATCTGTTGCCTTAAAGGTGCTTTATTGTAGATTACCAAGGGGAAAAAACTCTTGTTTTCCTACAGTTCTTTGTTCTGCACTTGTTGAAACAACAGGCCCCAGGGAAAGAGGCCCTTGTTTAGAAGAAAAAAGGTATGCTCTCTCTGCTCTCCTCACATACCACATTAATTATTAGCTACAGAAGAAACTGCTGAAACTTCTGGCTCACTTGGCCCTTCTCCTCCAAAGCAGGAAGCAGCACAGCAAGATATGAGTTTAATTCTGAAGCTCAAGTGCTGTCCTGCATACCATGGCCTGGGACAAAGTTTCAGTGTGCTGGGTATGAGTCCTATGATAAGACAGCTTTCAATAGGTGGAATGTTTATAGAAAGTAGATTGGGATGTACAAACAAGAGCATCAGGAATCCCATCAGGGATTTAGGGTAAACATTGAGTGAACTCCCTTCATGTTTGGCCTTTCCTGTACACTTGGTGTTAGGAGCTCTTATGGAGGCCTTCTGTTAACCCAATATGAATGCAGTAGATAAATTACTCTGCATAAGGCTTTCTGCTTGCAACAGAAGCTGAGGTTGAAAGTGCTTCACTGGGTAGTAGAGGTAGCTAGATGATGGATCTCTCTATCATATCCACCTCTGGCTTCTACCTTCTCCTACCTCAGAACATCATCTTGGCAGAAAATGTTAATAATCTGGACATTTAAGTACTATCCCTAGAAATAAAAGCTAGGAAGGGCTCTCCAGAGGTCATTAGATTTTGGCCAGACAGGATCTAAGATAAAGATAGCAAATAGTAGTTGCATACCCACTCAATACATGGGAGTGGCTGCCTAGAACAATATAGTGAGAAGAATTATGAGGCTGTATTTGGGCACTATAGGAAAGAATACCAGAATTGATTAGTGATGTCTGCCATTGACATGAAAATACAAAGGGCCAGGAAATGGGCTACATATTTGCCTTCCTTGCTCCAAACCAGCACATGAAATTACTGCTTAAAAAATACTGTTTAAAAAAAGCTGTTTAAAAAACTGATGCTTGGAGTCTACCTCAGACTAATTAAATTAGATTGTCTGGTGGTGAGATTCAGGCATTGGAACAACCAGGGTTGAGAGCCACTGCTCTGCACCATTGCAGACATACAGATGACTTTATTCAAATGCATTTCTTCCCGCCAGGACCTGCCAAGCTGGCAGCATAAGAATTATCTGAGGAGCTTGTATAATTGTGGATTCCTGAGACCAACTCCTAAAAACTCTAATTTGGAAGTATGGGGTAGGGTCCAAGGATCGGTATTTTTAAAAACCACAAAGGAAGATGCTGATGGGAACCACTGTCATGAGCTATTCTTAATGCCTCAGATGAATGAGAACTTTGAGCAGAACCTTGTGCTCTAGGACAAAGGTTTTCAACACTGACTGCACATTGGAATCTCCTGGGAAACTTTTATAAAACACCAGTGCCTAGGTCCAACTCCAGATTAATTAAATCAGAATCTTTAGGGTGAAATCTGAATGCTTCTAATGTGCAGCTAAAACTGAGAATCTCTGCTCTAAGAAGTCGGGGCACAAGAATCTCATCTGAGAACCTCAGCAGCAGGATTTTCTCTCTCTTTTTTTTTATGAATTTAGTACCTTTGTCTAGTCACTTTAGCTTGATAGTAGATGGTAGAACTGCTATTGTTTCCTGAACCTTGTTTACCACCAGAATCTGTCATTCATGTTGATGGTGGTGCTCTTATGAGTCATCCTGGGCTTAGTAAACATTGGCTGCAGTCACTCATCCATTTTTTTAAACAAATAGTTACTGAGTGTATCTGAATGTTTATGAAATGTAGATTCTAATGTCTTCTACCTGTATAAAGGAAGGTTTTAATGAAGGTTGCTTTAATTTTTTTAAATAATCAAATGAAATGATGTAGGGCAATTGATGCTCTTAAGAGACAGAGGCTTTGTAAAGACAAAGCTGTATTTAAAGCTGAAGACCTGCAAGGCACCTCAACTGTTAATTAGCAGGAACAAATAGACATCCCAAACACCAATCTGTGACTGGCCCTGCTGGTCTCTTTTGAAGCAAATGAAAGAGATAGGATTTCTTTCTTTTAGAAGCTTTGTTTTTATGTTTATCTGCCTCACATTAGTCATGTAAGACAGCCAGACAACCATAGACAGAGTCAGCCTGGCAGGGATGGTGACACCAGAGATAATGAGAGTAGCAGAGTACAGCAGGACTCCCTTCTTCTTTTAAAACATATTTTTAAAAATTATATCCGTTCCTCACTTATGCTTGAATTTCCACCATTAGTGATTAATGTATTTGATTTAAACAGTCCCTCTTCAGATTGTTGGTTTTAAATATAAACGGAAATAACACATTAAGTCCCTGATATCTCCAATACTCTCAGGAAAGAAAAGCCATGACTGTCTTGCTCGAAAAATAACTCCAAAAGAGACGGGTAAGAGGACCTCATAAAGGCAGCCTGAGGTTGAGAAGACCAACTCTTCTTGTTAATGCAAGTTGGTTTTTCTTAATCTTCCTATTTCAAAACTTCTTTGCAGAGGTAACCTGTTTTGAATTGTACAGTTCAAGAGTCAATCCTGAGAAGCAACGTGAGGGTACTGGGGCCTAGTCATCTCTGTAACCTCAATGTTTTACATTAGTGCCTGGTTCAGGGTGGTGAAGGGAATGTCAGACAGTGAAAATGTATCATCCTAGAACTGCCATGGGAAGGTTGGAATCCAGCCTTGGATATATCCAAATAAGACCCAGCAGCCAAATCTCTGGAGGTTAGCCTAATGGGCCTTGTAAACAAAGCCATTTCCCTTACCCCCATGTAAAAAAGGACCCAACAAACCCCTTGCTGATACACTTCCCCCATCCATGTGCTCTTAGAATAGACCGTTGTGTTTTGGCCAAGAGTTGGTTATCCAGTGAATAATATGTTCCTATACATTTCCACTCACTGAAAAGTATCCTGGGACATGTTTATAGTTAAGAAAGGTTAGTATTAACATTGTGTCAGGAGATTAATCCATTTTAATTGTAAATGCCAAGAATAAACCTACTTCTTTGGAGCCCAGATGTATGACTTTGGTTAAATATTTATAAATCAGTTGGAATATTTACTCTTAATTCTGGAGCTAGGTATTTACTTGCATAATTGCATATTCCTCCCCCACCTCCATTCCTGTCTAGTGTTCTCCTGATGTTTTCTCTCTAAAATACAAGTATGTCAGGGGAGATGATGAGAATATCTGGCTACTGGCTTAGAGTTACTGATACTGGTGAGAGGTGGCCATGGGCTAGTAGAGTAACCAGGAAAATGCTCTACATATATTATTAGGATCATGGAATGAGCAGGGGCCTCAGAATCAGGAACCCTGGATTCTGGTTCCAACTCTGCTACAAATTATCTCTGTGACCTTCTCTGGGACTCAATTTCCTCATCTATAAAATGAGGAGATGAATTTGAATTTTTAAGACTTCTTCCAGCTATGAATCTTCATGGTAGCTTGCTCTAAGCCATCTTGGAAACCCAACCCACATCAGGTCTAATACTTATTCTTTCTAGAGCAGCAGCATCCAGTAGAACTTTCTGCAATGAAGAAAATGTTCTACATCTGTGGTGGCCAGTACAATAGCCTCTAGCCATATGTAGCTGTTGAGCACTTGAAATGTGGCTAATTTGGCTGAAGAATTGATTTTTTGTTTTATTTTATTAATTCAGATTTAATAGCTACATGCAACTAGTAGCTACTACATAGGGCAGCACAATGCTAAATGATTAGTAATGGTGTTGGCCAGCTCCTTGCAGAAGGCCATTATCGTGCTAATGATGGCTTCTAATTTGGGGAAGATTAAAGACGTGGTTGATAAACACTACTCAGTAAAAATGCTCTTTGTCCATTGCGGAAGGTGGGACACAATCAAATATTCTAGATGCATTGAGGTTTTCAAAATACACAACTCCTGAGTTCTTATTAGTTCCACTGAAAAGTGGAAGGGAGTGTCAAGCTATTGAACTGATTTTCCTTTTTTTTTCTGTCTGAAATGTTAATATGCTTTTAGTCACATTATATTAAACTGTGAAAACAGTATCACTGCAGGGTATACTAAAACATACAAGCAGATTGCACAGAATCAACTTCCATCATTCCATATTAATTAAACATTTTTAATACAAAAAAGAGCTTTTTTACTCTATCTGCAAAATGTTTCTTTTCCATTTAATAGTTTATTGATCTATATCCCATAGCATTGACTACAGACAGTTATTAACCTGTCTGAATTAAAAATGGTGACAAGTCCTCATTATACAACTCATCAAGTTGAAAATCAGCTATGGACCAGCAGATAGATGCTGTTCTTGGACTTGCCTTTCTCACTCCCAAATTTATAATATTTGTAATAATATAGAAAATAATATTATTAGTTATTACCAGTAGTATAGTATAACTGAATAATTATAAGCATTTCTTATTTAGTCAAGATTTATCTATCATAATTTTTAGAGAGCATGTAGTACTCATGATGAATTTTGGACTATTTGAAAAAATGCTAAATTCCAGTTCCATAAACTGGTTAGAATAGAGGCTTCTAACGAATATGATCTAGTTACCCAAGCAATAGTATCTGTGTCTGGGATGGTACATCCATCCCTTGAAAGCTGTCATTTCCCTCCCATTCCTTTGTCTTTGGCATTCTCTCCTGCTGTACTTAGACAAAACTTCAGAATTCTAACACAGTGTTCTAGACAGCCAATATCAAGCAACTAAGGCATATAAATTACAACATTTAAGATGAAAGTTATTTTCCCTCTCTAATCTTTGCCATGTCGACATCATCAATTTGTAAGAAACAAAAACACAATAAAATACATAACAGCTCTAGAGCTGAATGGGACCTTAGAGAGCACTCAGCCTAATCCACTTACTTTATAGATGAGAAGACTGAGGCTTAAAGAAGGGAGAGGAATTGTCCACGTTTATAAACCAGTTGGTAGCAAAAAATGGGACTAAATCCCAGCCTCCTGACTCAAACAGAGTCACTGCAAGACACTGCCTCTACTCTCTACTCCTATGGTTCCCTCTCCCCTAACTGTCTATGGCCTGTTAGGAGCCAGCAGGAGCAAAGCTTCATCTGTGTTTACAGCCACTCCCCATTGCTCACATCACCACATAAGCTCCACCTCCTGTCAGATCAGCAGCGGCATTAGATTGTCCTTGGAGTGCAAACCCTACTGTAAACTGTGCATGTGAGGGATCTAGGTTGCGGGCTCCTTGTGAGAATCTAATGCCTGATGATCTGACGTGGAGCTGAGGCAGTGATGCTAGTGCTGGGGAATGGCTGAAAATATAGATTATCAATAGCAGAGAGGTGTGACTGCATAATAAATGTAATGCACTTGAATCATCCCGAAACCATCCCCCGCACCCCAGTCCATGGAAAAATTGTCTTCCATGAAACCAGTCCCTCGTGCCAAAAAGGTTGTGGACCGCTTCTCTAGTCCACCATGTGGTAATTGTACATTTGGTGTTTGGTGCAGGATCATCATCACTCTTGAGTCTACTGGAAATTATGTCTACTTGCCTGGACAGTTGAGGCTAGATAGGCCTGGCTATTGAATTGGGACAAACTATTGATTTGTGAGATGTTCACATCGAAACAGATTACTTGGTATATTTTCCCATGAGTTGAACTTAATAAGTTTTCCAGGTGTCTATGTCCAGTGCCACCTGATTAGAAAGAAGTAATAGCAGCCCATTGATTGAAATAACCAATCTTGGCTTAGCAAGATCTGCTGAAATGTGTACTTCTGATTGACAAATGCAACCTTTATTGTTATCATCAACACATTTCTGGATGTTTGCCTTTGTTAATATATTGCTCTCCACATAATAATTTGTTCCTCTTACTTATGGCCTGTGCCCTCAATAAGGGTTGTTCCTGTGTGACAATTGTGTTTATTAAGTGTAATAACATTGATATCGTTGGAAGGCAATATCTAACTTTATCCCTCACAGTTTCAATAGAGAGGAGAGAAGCCTGCTATTCTAATCAGAGGTAGCAGCAGGAACCTGAGAGTCTTGGTTACCAGTTCTTTAGATTGTCATTATGAATTAAGTGATTCTTTAGGTTTGCAATGTTAAATGATTTGTAAAGTGAGAAATACTGTTATTATTTATTAAATAGTATAATTACTACAAATTAACAATCAGGAGAAGGATATAATTGTGGTTAATGGCATTATCATTTAACTGCCAGATGCATCTGTTTCTGAACAAACATTCAGTGCCTCTATTTAGAAAATGTTTATATCCTAAAGTTTCTTCTGCTGTTGAACATTCCCCACTAAGCAGTAAGTTGTATCAGAGTAGTTTACCTTTTTTTCTTTTAACTCTTTGTTGTGTCTTAAAGATCCCAATCTTGTTCTGGCAGTTGGTTCCTTATACTCCTTTAAGTATACTAAATTCAATGTGCTTGAAGCAGGTCAGTTCTTCTGAAGATATTAGTAGGAGAGGCCTGATCCCCCAGTTTCTATTGGAAGACTCAACGTTTCAGCTAGTGACTTATACCTCTAATTTTTATTATAAGACTGGCTTGTCTTCTGTCATATCTTGGGTCTTGGAAGAAGTGGGCAAGACACCCAGGGTTCCTTGACAGAAATGAGGGTCTGAGTGTCCTTTCCACGAGAGCCAAAGTGGAAAAAGTAAAGTTGTATAAGTTTGGGTTTTTTTTTTTTTCATGTCATCTCATCTCCTCTTACAGTCAAATCCATAGCTCATCTCTAATGAGCTATATTGCATTTTGCAGATCATCTTCTTTAAGATGTTGGTTCCTAAGATATCATTTCACCCAGGTGTATTTAGCCTTGGAAAAGTCCCTCCCAGAGAAGATTGTATTATAAGCGTACACTCTTAGAAAGGAAAGTCTGACTGCCAACATTAGCTCCCTCAACTTCTGACAAACCATTGTTCTTTCTCAATCTTGCTGTCACTGCCATCATTATTTTCACATGGAATTAGACACCTTTCAGTCATTTAAGACTGAAAGTATCTCATCCCATACTTATATCCCCCTTTACCTCATTACCCATATGTTACTCTTAACCTCAAATCATCCAACCCTGAGATACCTTCCAGAGTCCACATCTTCACTCATATAGCAAATTATGCTTGGGGAAGAACTCTTTATTTGTTTAGAATCTCTGTAAAGCAGATTCCAAGATGGCATCATATGTGCAAGAGATTAATTAAGAGAGATGCCTATGAAAGAAAAATGGAAGGGAGCCAGAAGAGGTAGGACCTATCAGACCACAGTGTGAGTCCAACCTCTGTTAAGGAGAGAGGGAAGGAAAGAGAATTGGACAAGCAGCATCTCAGGTTGCAGCATAGTTCTAAGAAAGTGTCGGCCAGGCCGACAGTGAATTCTCAAGCCAGAGTCACTGATCAGAGGAGTTCCCTGTCGGACAGAAGTGGGTCTATCTTAGTATTCTTGCCACACTCAGTAATTGGCTGGGAAATGCCCATTGGAAATGTGGACTTGGCTCAAATGCAGTGGTGGACTCAAAGGGTCAGCAGCTAGGGCCATTTATCAATTATGCTTCCCAAAGCAGGAGATCTGAGTGGCACATTTTCATGACTGCCACAAAACCCTAAAAATCAGTGGGCTTGGTTCATTGGAAAATCATCATCTCCAACTGCTACTCTGACCTAAACACTGTAAGTAAATATTATTTCACCCATGTCAAGGTTGTAGCTCACAGCATAGTTTGTTTGATTCAGTCATCTCTTTCCTCAAAACCTAGTCAGTTCCCCCTCCACCATCACTAAAAGCTATTAATTAATTTTTTGTCATATGGGAAAAAAATCCAAATTATCAGTTTCTTCTTCCCATGTCTGTCTCTGCCTTATCTAGTTCTTTGCTTTCTTCCTCTTCTGTTTCCATAATCTTAAACTGGCTCCTTCTCTTCTGCTATCAGATGTGCCCATGTTTCTCTAATCTTGATTAAACCTTCACACTACCTTAATCTGATATCCAAATCACTTTCCTCTTATTTCACACTTGCTGCTATTAGTTCAGTATAGTAGAGTACAATACAGTATAGTCTAGTACACACTCAAATTTGAATCATAAACTCAAATCAGATTCACCTGCTGGGCTTGTTAAAACACAGATTATTAGACTCCACCTTCAGAGTTTCTGATTCAGTAGGTCTGGGGTGGATGCCTGAGAATATGCATTTCTAGCAAGTTCCCAAGTAATGCTGATGCTCCTAGTCCAGAGTGTGGCTTCTGGACCCATTCTCCCAGGTTGAAATCCTGGCTCTGACTTTAAGGTGTCACCTTAGGCCAGTTCCTAGCCCCTCTGTATCTCAGGTTCCTCATCTATAAAATAGAGATATTAACGGTGCCTTCCTCATAAAGTTGCTGTGAAAATTACATGATTTAATATATATAAAGTGCTTAGAACACTGGCACATAATAAATACTGTAAAGTGTTATTTATTATTTCATTGACCCAGAATGCTAGAGCCAGTAAGAATCATTTAAGCCCTTCATTCGCCAAATCCAAGCTGAAATTTGCATAGAACTTTCACTCTTGCTATATGTAGTATTTATTATTTTACTAAATACTTTTCTGTAATTTGGTTCTCAGTTTTACCTGAATAGATATATTTTTAAATGAAACTGGAAAAGGAAAACCAGTGTTTTGATAATGTAAACTAGAATAAATGCAAGGCAAATAGAATAAATAAGATTTATCCATGTACTATAATACCTCAGACCACCTCAAACCTCCAGTCGTTTGTGTATTCCTTTTTGAAAAAACACTGATTTCACTCATAACTCTTCTTTTTCAAATAAGAAAACCAAGATTCAGAGAAAAGAAGAGACTTACTTATGAACACAGAAAGTTGATGGTGGAACTAAGACCAGGTCTCCTATCTCCTTGGGTGGTATACTTTCTATACCACCTCTCGAAGAAACACCCCCACTATTCCCTCTTCCTGCTTTATGATGACTTCATAGCAGCTGGACCTCTCATACTGAAGATACATAATTTTCTATCAAGGGTTGGTCATTTAACTTAATTGTATAGGTTTTTGTGAAGGTATATGTTGTTATATATACCATAGGGATTTTGGCCCTGGTTGCCTATTGTCATAAGAGGTTACAGTTGGCCAGGCGTAGTGGTTCATGCCTGTAATCCTAGCACTCTGGGAGGCTGAGGCAAGAGGATTGCTTGAGGCCAG
>VBSM01003151.1:4402567-4516140 GCA_008086735.1 Cheirogaleus medius | reverse complement strand
CAGTAGAGTTAAGAAGTTAGGATTTGCCCAGATAAGGTAGAGTAAACAAAATGCTTTACCCCACTAGTGATTTCTCCAAACCTAACTTTCTCTCTCCCCACCCACTCCAATCCCTCCACCCCAACCCCAGGATCCTGGCATATTCCCACCTATGACCCCTCTTGCATTCTGCACAGTTCCCCAAGATAAGCAAAACTAATAGAAGTAGGTGTATTTAGAGTACCTCTGGTGTTACCACATCTCTATTGATACAAGATTTAGAGAAGTGTGTGAGCTGTATAAAATAAACATTCCAGCCTCAAATTAATGTGCATTTAACACATACAATTGATTGATTTCACCTTTTTTCTTCCCTAGACAGTAACTCATTATTCCCTCTTGCATTCTAACAAACCAAATTGTCACATTCTTTGGGACTAGGAGTGTGTGCATTCAAACCGAACTACAGGAGTCTTCTTATGTCAACTGCAACTGTCTAGGAGTGCTTTTGTTGAAACCCTATTTCAGCCACCTTAGGGAAGAAGATTGTAGCATGAAAGTGATTTCTTTCAAATTAAGTGTGCCCATAGGATTATAGATATCCCACTGACATGCTCAGTAAAATCTTGATAGACCAGAACTTTTGCTATCTGGGAAGTTTGCCGCAATCCTCTTTTAGGAGGTATCATATGTGAAAGGAAAATGATCTGAGAAGAAATCAGGAATATAACCCAAGGGGGAAAAAGCAGCCTGAAGGTAGTATCCTGGGATCCATAGTTATTTATTCCATCTCCTACACTTCTTATACCTACAGTCTCAGACACTGGGAAATGATCTACTGGAAAATAACTTGGAGGCCCAGCTAGTCCTCAAATAGCAAAGAAAGATTTTCTGTCATCTCCATTTGACTGTACCTTGTGAGGCAGTAAGGTTGCTTCTGACAGTTTAGAAAGATTTTCATCAATAAAAGTTTTCCCCTTAGGCCTCAGTGAACCAAACATTCTATAAACTCGCACAATCCATTTTCCAAGAGTCCCCATTACATAAAAGATTCACTGTAATCTCTAACAAATGCCTTAATAAATTAATGGGCTCTCTGAAATAAGGGGCCCACAGAAACCCACAGATCCTAGAATAAAACTCCCAAGGGCTTGTAAATCAGACAGTGCCCTCTCCACCTTGGGGAAGACTGGGGGTTCTGGATCTGTTACATCCTGGCCTGGACTTCACTGGGCTGGATATATCCTCTATTCTTACTTGGTTTCTGGGCTCCATCTTTCAGAGAGCATGCAAATCGATGAGTGGTCTCACTACCTACAGTAGGGCTCCAGGATTCTCATTTCAACAAATATTTCTTGAATACCTGGCTAGGTTCTAGGAATACAAAGATGAGTAAGACAGAATCCCTGTCCTCAGGCAGCTCAGGTGATAGGAGGAGACCAGGAGATTAACAATCACAATTCAGAGAGGTAAATGTTATTACAAAGGTATAAACATAGTGCAATGTAAGCATGTTTTGTTGATTTAACAGAGAGTGGAAATATCTATAAGGCTGAGTACTTCGTTTGTTGATGAACACTTTGTTATTAGGGGTTAAAATCTGATTTATGTGAACTAGAAAAAAATGAGAGATTTTTTAATCCTGTAACTTTACTGAATTCATTTATTCTAACAGGTTTTTAGTGGAATTTGTAGGGTTTTCTATTTATAAGATCATGTCTTCCGCAAACAGGGACAGTTTGACTTCCTCTTTTCCAGTTTGGATGCCTTTTATTTCTTTCTCTTGCCTGATTGCTCTGTCTAGGACTTCCAGTACTGTGTTGAACAGAAGTGGTGAAAGTGAGCATCCTTATCCTGTTTCAGATTTCAGAGGAAAAGTGTTCAACTTTTCCCATTCAGTATGATGTTAGCTATGGGTTTTTTATGCATGGCCTTTTTGTGTTGAGGCACTTTCCTTCTCGACTAAATTTGTTTAGGGTTTTTATCATGAAGGGATGTAAAATTTTATTGAATGCTTTTTTTGCAACTATTGTGATGATCATATGGTTTTTGTCCTTCATTCTATTAATGTGATGTATCACATTTATTGATTTGCCTATGTTAAACCCTCCATGCATCCCTGGGATGAATCCCATTTGATCATGGTGAATGATTTTTTGGTGTGCTGTCAGATTCACTTTGCTACTATTTTGTTAAGGATTTCTGCATCTATATTCATCAGGGATATTGGCCTGTAGTTTTTTGTTGTTCTTGTGTCCTTGTCTGGTTTTGGTATCAGGGTAATGCTGGCCTCATAGAATGAGTTTGGAAGAATTCCCTCTACTTCAATTTTTTGGAATGGTTTTGAGAAGAATTGGTATTATTCCTTTAAATGTTTGGGAGAATTCAGCAGTGAAGCCATCATGCCCTGAGCTTATTACAAGCCTACTACTGGATATATATCCAAAGGAAATGAAATCAGTATGTTGAACAGATATCTGCCCTCCCATGTTTGTTGTAGCACTATTCACAATAGCCAAGATATGGAATCAACCTAAGTGCCCATGAACAATTGAATGGATTTTAAAAAAAGTACTATATATACATAATGGAATACTATTCAGCCATTGAAAAGAATGAAACCCTGTCATTTGTGAAAATGTTAATAAATCTAGAAGACATTATGTGAAGTGAAATAAGTCACACACAGGGATAAATACTGCATGATCTCACTCATGTGGAATTTTAAAAAGTTTAATAGAAGTAGAGAGTAGAATAGTGGTTACCAGAGGCTGGGGAGAGTAGTGGGGAGGAGAGAAAGTGAAGAGGGAGAGGTTGGGTATAAATGGGTATAAAGTTGAAGTTAGATAGCTAGAATAAGTTCTCATGTTCTATTGAATAGTAGGTTGACTTATAGTTAGCAATAATGTATTGTATATTTCAAAATAGCTAGAAGAGAGGATTTTGAATGTTCTCACCATAAAGAAATGATAAGTATTAGAGGTGATGGATATGCTTATTACCCTGATTTGATCATTATGCAATATACACATGTCTTGAAGCATCACACTGTACCCCATAAATATGTACAATTATTATCTGTCAATTAAAAACAATTTTTTAAAAGGCAGGTAAAAAGAGAGAAAGAGAGAAACATAATTAGTTATTACTATACATTATAGGGTATACATTGACCAGTGTAAAACTTGCTGCAAAAAATTGGAGGCATGAAAATTTATGTCTGGGCCTTTATTTACTATATAACATTATTTTTATCTATCTGTGTCTTCTACTATAATAATTTAAGCTACATGAGGGCAAGGAATTTTGTCTGTTTCATTCCCTGTTGTATCTACAGAGACTATAAATGTGTAATATTTGTTGAACAGATGAGTAAAGTAAATATATTAATAGATAATTTAAAATTATGATAACTTCTATGAAAGAAAAGGAACACGTATGATTAGAGATTCTAACAAGGGGGTCGGATGTGGATTGGGGAAATAGGATAGGCATCCCTGAAGAAGTGACATTTGAACAGAGACATATGGGAGGCATGAGGAGTTAGCCAAGACTAGCGTTACTGTTCAGACAACAGACAGCTCACATTTGGCATACAGAAGCCTCTAGAAATCTGAAGATGTGTGTTTTTTAAGTAACTCACATTTGCAGGCCACTCGGTTGACCTATTAGGGAATCAGTTTGAAGTGGCAATTTTTGTGTTTTTCTTGTTCAAAGGTGTTCTCATTCTCCCACCTATACCTAAATCTTTCTATTTAAAGCCAAGGAAGCAGAGTTCAAATTCATGTTTCCCTCCTGACTCAATCTTTGTGTGGGATTCTGAGTAAACTTAGCTCTGTGCATTTGGCCCCTTGAAACTCCTCTGTGACCCCTTTCTGGCTGGCATCTCAGCTTAAGAGGCTCTTCTTTCTTGGTTTGCCTGGCAAGAGATGGGTCTGCCATCTGGAGTCAAAAAAACAGCCTGCCAGCCACTGACCAGTTCAGCCTGGGTCCCGGACAATGAGAATCAGGCAATAGCCAATTCCTTGTCTGCAATTTGCTGATTATCACACCCCAGGGTGTGGGATTGTACAGCCAGGACCGCTTTGCTCTGCCTCTCATCAAGGCAGAATGAACACGGATCCTGACAGGTCAAATCTTCCCTCAGACCTCAGAGGTTGCTGTACAAAGGACCAGGCTTAATCTCTGGCCAAGTGTATAATTCATTTATCTGCACGGTCATGAATTCTGGGCTCTCAGAATTCTGGGCTCTCAGGGCAGGAAGCATGGGGCATTGTGACTGGTTCTACAGGCCCAGGGAGTCACTTAAGCCCTGATTGTATTGTGGAGGGAGGGATTTTCGAGACAAAGGCCCCTGTCCTCCAGAGATTGAGCAGATTGGAAGGGGAGCCTATGCACACAAAGGAATGGCGCTTTAGGGAGAGGTTGACAGCCTTCTCATCAATGCCCGTGAACTCCTCTAGATCATGTAAGCGATGACAAGGGGGCTGGAATTAATTATTTCATAGACTTTAGCCAAGAGGAATTGAGATAGGTAAAGAGTTCATCTCTGGATGTTTGCCTGATGTACATCCGCCACTTTGTAGTAGAGGGAAGTTTTAAACACCAAGAGCCGTTTTGTCACTCGGCCCCTTCTCAGGGAGTTGTTGGGGGTCTTAATCTTTGCCTCCAGCTGTCAGAGCTCCTTTACCACCACCCAAAAGACTTGCAGTCAAAGGCAGTACTCTATAGAGAACAGATACTTTAAAGCTAATTGGAAATTGTTTGGAAATTTATGGTTTCCTGGCTTGGCCAGCTGGCTTTTTCTCTGATCCTCCGAACTTCCTGCTGAACAGAGATGGGAATGGGATGCCATTCTCTGTTCCTGGAGTTTCATTTGCACAGTTCCACAGCCTGAGGGGGGTTGACCCATTGCAATAAATCTAGCTTCAAAATTAGAGTTATTTGGATTTTGAAGTATTTCAAGCTTGATGTCTTTCATGTCACTGCAACTTATGTTGAACTTTGCAATGGAGGACATTTTAATCATGGATTATATGTTATACAATTGTAGACTCCAGGAAGGGAGGAGGTGTATGTTGCAGAAGGCAGATATCATTGGAGAGGAATGGGGCTCTAGTGCTTTGGACAGGCCCTTCACTTTTTTGTGTGATTAAAAAAAATCCTGATGCCTCATTTTTCCTTTTCTCCCCCTTCATTTTTGGGGTGGGATGTGAAGGACATGAGGAAACCCCTAGCCCAGACCTCCCCAGCCAATCCTCTTAGTACCTACACTGACAATCATTCATAACTCCAATAAAGCTCTCTGAGGCAGTCATTAACTGGCATGGGGTTCATACATTAAATACATTATTAGTCATTAATACTTTACCCTTCAAATACATTTATGAAATTAGTCTCAACAAAAAATTGGGACCTCTGGGGAAATGGACTAGAAGTATAAAGCTTTCTGGGGTGACTAGACAGGATTTTGTTTGCTTAGGCGTTTTGCCCTTTGACACCTGATTTTCTGATCATCAGTGATTACTAAAGATTCCTGGCTTCATATGAGTTTACTCATGTGCCAATCAATGCCTTATGTTTTGTAGAAACATCAGCTCTTGTACACCCCATTGTATCCTGAGAAGTTTATTGCTTTGTCTCCATTTAGCAAGTCTCTACTAAGCACTAGTTCCAGTACTGTGCTAGGTCCTATAGAGCAGCAGTCCCCAACCTTTTGGGCATCACGGACCATTTTCATGGAAGACAATTTTCCCGCATATCAGGGAGGGGGGATGGTTTGGGGATGATTCAAGCACATAAATGTTCCAGCAAGTGTTAACAGCAAACGTTATAGCGATTGACCAGGGAAAGAACCCAGCGGCACATGGAGAGTCGGAGAATCAGCCTTTATTCCGCCAGCGGGCTCAGCATGCCACCAACTTCTGAGCCCCCCTTCCTTGTTCTCCTCCAGTTTTTATACCCTTGGTAGGATTCAAAAAGCGTCCAATCAGCAACAAGCTTTAACATCCAATCAGCAACAAGCTTTAACATCCAATCAGCAGTGGGATTCAAAAAGTATCCAATCAAGATCCCGTGAGCAGCGGGGCCAAGGGGGCGAGGGTCTCACCCGCACACCCACTCTAGGAGCAGGAGCGTCAGGGAGATGGCAATTGGCCGTCCCGGTGCCCGATGGTCATTCGGAGAAGGGCGCTGCACTTCAGAGAAGTCTGAAGCTTCCTGGAGTTGCTTAATGACCATTTTCCCCGTCATTACATTTATTGTGCACTTTATTTCTATGATTATTATATTGTTATATAGAATGAAATAATAATTCAAGTCACCATAGGTTGGGGACCCCTGCTATAGCAGATATGGAAAACATTCCCATAGTCTTTCCTTAATAAGCTTGCTTTCTAGTGTGGGGGATAAGTCAATAAAACATGCAACATATATTAAATACATTTAAGAACCATCTGCTTAAGTGATGTAATAAGTGCTTCAGATAGTTTTGTAGTGGTATAGCAGATGTAGTGGTATAGTCAGAATAAGCTTCTCGGTGGAGGTGGGACTTTTCCTGGAGCCTTGAAAGATAGATACAGTTTTAATATGTAGAGGGGAAGGAAGAGGGCAGTCTGTGCAAAGAAAAGCACATGAACCAAGGTCTGGAGGTGGGAATGAGCCTATTAAATATGTGAAGGGTTCACATAAAAGAGATAAGGGTAGAAAAAATAGCTTCAGACCAGAGTGAAGATCAGAAGAACTTTTATTTGATCCTTTGTAGCAATATCCTCAAAACTTTTTTGATCATACACCCCATCAGAAAAATAGCATACCCTCAATATATGTATATTTATTTATAAACTCTACTTATATTAATGCGTTAATACATTATAAAGCATACACAAAAGTTATACAGGATGATGTATTAAAATGAACAAAAAAGTTCTAGTATTTTCTTCCCTCACCCCAAAGAATTATCTCGTACTTCCTCTGGAGTACCTGTGCCCATACTCTGAATACCATTGCTTTAGAACATCAGTTGAACCTTTTGGGAGCACAGACCCCTTTAAGAATCTAATGAAAACTACATAATCCTCTCCTCAGAACTCCATGCACAGATGCTTAACATTTTATATAGTTAATTTCAGGGAGAGGAGTTGGCTGTGGACCCTCTGAAGCCCATTCTTGGACCCCAGTTTAAGTTTCTCTGGGGGGAGAATGGCACCAAAGGCTTTTGAGTAGCTTAGTGGTCTGTAGACTTTAATCTTTTAGGAAGTTGAATCTGGTCATTGTGCACAAAATGAATTGGCAGCAATGGGGGGCAGGGGGACAGAAAGTGGAAGCAGACAGACAAGTTAGTAGGCTATTCCAAAACTTCATGCCTGAAATGCAAATGTAATGACAATGAAAAAGAGAGGACAGATACAAATGATATTTCAAAAGAAGCATGGTCAGATTTTAATGACCAATATGGATGAAGGGATGGAGGGGAATCAATGGCCACTTTGAGGCCTCAAGTTTAGGGTAGTGGGGGAAGGGCAATGGTTATTTGGAATTATGAACTGGTTCAAGTGGCAGCTCAGTGTCCCAACAGAAATGGTCTGAGGGCAGTGATAAGTTTGGGGATAAAATTTGGGGGAACAATCCATAGGAGACACAGATTAGGGAGTTGAAACAATGAGAGTAGGACAGTTATAAGAGAAAGAATAATAATAGTAAACACTTAAGTACCAGGCATTGTTCTAATCACTTTGCATAAGTTGGTTCAGTTAACCTTTATGACAGCCTCTGTGAGGCAAGTGCTCTTGTTATCATCATTCCATTTTATAAACAAGAAACAGAGGTAAAGCAGCTTGCCCAAGGTCACAGCTAGAAAGTATCAAAGTAAGGATTCAAATTTGAGTAGTCTCCAGATATGCCCCTGAGCACTATGCCATGCTGCTTCTCAAGAGTGTCTGGTGTCGGGCGGGTGGGAGGGGGGAGGAGGGGATGGGTATATACAAACATAATGAGTGAGATGTGCAACGTTTGGGAGATGGTCATGCTTGAGGCTCTGCCTCGAGGGGGGAGGGGGGCATGGGCAATATACATAACCATAATATTTGTACCCCCATAATATGCTGAAATAAAAAAAAAGAAAAAAAAAAGAGTGAGAGGTGGGAAATGAGTTATGGGAAAGTCCACAAGGAAGAGGAAAAAAAGAGGAGCAGAGGAAAACACTAGAACCTATTGAGCACTCACAGGGATCAGGCATTTTGCTAGTGCTCTAATCATCATCATCATCATCATCATCATTCTCACCAGGAACTTTCCATGTGCTATGCAAGGCACTGTGCCAAGAACTTTATGGAGCACAGTGAATATTTATCACTTTCTAATCACTCAGCATCCAAATGCCCTATCTACTTGGAAAGGATCCCCCATTGTATGAGTCTTGGTATGAATCGGGGCTCACCTCTTACTGTGAAAGCCAAAGGAGGCCAGATACTCCATCCCTTCCTTGGCCTTGTGTATTTAGGATGTGAGCACAGGACCTGGGCTGGGCTAATATGATAATTTATCTGAAACTTTCAATCTGGAGCAACTGAGGCTAAGGTGACAAGACAGAATGCAATCACAGTGGTAGTCAGTGGCTATAGCTATGGTCCGCTGGCCAGAGCGCCCCTGCTACCTGGCCTCCAAAGTCTCCTTTACCCTTTCATCTATTCTGGAAGTCTATTTATCTCAAATTGACAAACTACAAATCTGGCCCACCACTTTTTTTCTAAATAAAATTTTATTGGAACACAGCCATGCCCATTTGTTTACTTATTGTCTCTGGCTGCTTTTGTGCTACAATGGTAGAGTTAAGTAGTTCTAACAGAGATGGTATGGCCACAGAACCTAAAATATTTATTCTTGGGACCTTAGCAGATAAAGTTTGACCACCCCAGCTCTAGATCCTTCCAGTAAATCCATTTTTAGCTTAATGAAGAGTTGATTTCTATTGCTTGAAACTAAGAACTTTAACTGATATAAATGTATTATCTCATCTAATCCTTACAACAACCCTGAAAAATAGGTGCTATCATTAACCCTACATTGAAGATAAGGACATTGAGACACAGATTAACTTATCTGCCAAAGATTGCACAGCTAGTAAGTGACACCACTGAAATTCCCACCCAGATCTATCTGACTCTGTCATACATGAAAGAAATGAAGAAAGTGGAGATGGAGCAGTTAGCGGTCCCAGACCTCTTTTGAGATAGCAGAGAAAAGGCAATCATTTCCCCCAGTTGTTCTGAGGCACCCAAGTGATCAGTGCCATGAAAATGGAGAGAAAAAAAGAATGGAGACAGCAGCAGCTTGGGTTTGACACGATGAACTCCCTCTTGGCTACTTCTATGCAGTATATTAAAATGTTGGTTTGAGCCTGTCAAAAGGTTTACACTGACCTTTCAATTCTTGGATCCTCTGCCAGCCTTTTGTTCACTGAGAAATCTAGAATATATTTGTGTTGCAGTGCAGAACTATACCAGGCTATGGAGTTTGAAATCCCTCTTCCAGGTCACTGGGACCTACACTGGATACAGATGACAGTAGCCAAAGTACCACATTGTGTCCTCTGCTAAAATGTGTGCCCTTTGAGAACAGGGTGTCAGGCTTGCTCACTAACACCACCTACATATAGAAATATGGAGTCTGTGCCCTTTTTTGTGGTGGCTCACGTGCAGATGATCACAAAAGCTTATTTCAGAGGCAACCCTCCATCTTTGTGTGGCTGGGGCAGATGATCACTTTCACACCGGGCTCAGCGGTCTAGAGTTTTTGCTTTGCTAAATGCTAAGATCTGGCCAATAAACCATAGCTTTGGGAATAGGGGGAGGAGTGGGAGGAGGTTCAGGCATATCTAGCTTTTCAGCCTTACCCACTGGGACCCAGAGTTCCTTCAGTGTGATTCCTGTAAATGCTGACAGTAACATGGTGCTCCCTCTGCTCGGTGCACCATTTATTTGAGCTAATTAATGACAAAAATATCTCACAGCAGTGAGCCTTCTGTTGGAAGTGTCTGAGGGGAGGGAGGATCAAAGTGCAGACTGGTGAAAGAGACTTCTTGGATAAAGGAATTTGGAATGTTATTGGACTGATCTATTTGTGTGTGCATACACACATGCATGCACCCTTCTGTTAAAATAATCTACTTTTAAGCTAGGTGGGAAAGTTTGTGAAAGAGTTTGTCCTGTCATATGTACTGATGAAGTGTTCTCCTCTGTGATTTTATCACCAGCAAACTTATCTGTCTGCCAGTAAAAGAAGAAAACCTTACTTCTGCCAAGTTGTTTGTTGGGAGAGAATTTATGAGGGCCCTGTGTTTTATAGCATATGACTGGTCCCCACAGGAATATCTTCTTTTAACTCTCCACTGATGTAGCCAGGGAACCTCTGAATGGCATCTGAGAACAGACATCTCTTTGCTCTGAGTCACGTGTAGCTCTGTGGCCACCTGAGCTGGCTCTTTTTTGACTGAGTGAGTCCCTGGAGCTAACTCACAAAAGAGTGAACCCTAGGAAGCTGCTATGAATTTTCATGATCATTTCTTGATTATCTGCATGTGGGAAAGAAGTGGTAGTTAGGGCAGTTGAACCAACCTAAAGCTTACTCATCCCAGCCAGTCTTCACCCTCAAACATTCTCATGACTTAATCACCATGCTATGATCATGTTCACCTAATACTGAATCCTTTTCCAAATAACTTTTCTATTGAAGATTCTCATTCAACCTTTACAGCAATCAAATGAAATTTCCATGATTAGGGGCTGCTCTATAGATCAATTGGTCAGCAGTTGTGCCTTTCAACAGGTCAAGTGTTTAGGTATGTGTTTCCAGGTGCCCTGCTCCTGGGACTTAAGGAATTGCAGCATTATTGATCAGCCCAAGGAGAGGCAGAGCCTAAGCAAACTGAGCTCGTATGGCATGCTTTTATGATTAGTGGCCAACAGTGCACGGTAGATGACCAATAAAAGACCTTGATTCACCTCCCTTAACCTTTTGATTTTGTTGTAAAAGTCTTTCAAATTAAATCTATCCTTTTCTGACGAAACTCAGTGTTGATTTTGAGCACCCCAACTCTAAGAATGTTGCTTAAAAGTTAACACTAAAGAGCACGCTATGGCAGTGCCGCCTTGTTCGGTATGATCCAAGAAGAAAGCACTCCTATCATTTTGGTATGAAGGAAGCAAAAAATGTTGGTGAACATATCTGAAAAGTTCATTCTTCACAGGATTTCCCATATGCTCACTCAGAGGCCAGGATCATATGCCTTGGTTAAGCTCACAAATGGGAAATACACATGACAACATTGTCCACAGCCTTTGTCCTGAAGAGAACTAAAAGAGAAAATATGACAGCTGTCAGTTCATAGACATCACATACACTGTCCCAGGTTTTGAGTAAGACACTCACGTCCTTGATGAATATGACTAAGTTGCTTGAGCAGGAGGGGCTCATGTGTATCCTGTAATTAACTAGTGATTTGGGTTGATGTTTGTCTAAGCATATTTGGTAGGTTTTTTTGTTCATACGGGTGTGTGGGGGATGCACCCTTGATGTTGCATTCAGTTCAGCTACTATTTAGAGCAGAGGAGCACAAACCTTAGTTGCCCATTAGAATCACCTGGGGAGCTTTTAAAAATCCCAGTGGCCAGACCATACCCTATCTTAGCTTAAACTGCCAAAACATAATTAGACTGGGTGGCTTAAACAATAGAAATTTATTTTCTCACAATTCTGGAGGCTGGAAGTCCAAGATCAGGGTGCCAGCATCGTCAGGTTCTGGTGAGGGCTTGCTTCCTGGCTTTATAGGACAAGTGCCTTCTTGCTATATCCTCACATGCCAAGAGAGCTCTGATGTCTCTTCTTCTTTATAAGGGCACCAGTTCTATCAGATCAGGGCTCTACCCTTACAACCTCATTTAACCTTACGGTCACCTCCTTTAAAGGCCTTATCTCTAATACAATCACATGGATGGTTAGGACTTCAATATATGAATTTGATGGGGATACAATTCAGTCTATAACATACCCTAAACCAGTTAATTAAATCAGACTCTCTGGGAATGGGACCCAGGATCATTACTTTTTAAAGCTCCTAGGTGATTCCAATATGCAGCCAAGTTGAGAACTACTGGTTTACAGCTTTGCTACTCCAAGTGCAATCTACAGATCAGCAGCATCAACATCACCAGGATGCTTGTTAGAAATGCAAAACCTTAGGTCTCACTTCTGACTTACTGAATCATAACCTGCATTTTAATAGGGTTTTTAGCTTATTATTGTCAAAGATTGGTTTATTAAGAGGGTTTACCGGTAACCCAATCTAGATGTTTCCTATATGTACTGCTCATGCTTGGTTGTTTCCATGGTTCCCATATAAATCGAATCCCTTTGTCTTGTCTTGTTACAACTTAGTTATTAATTGCATGGTGCTGTTTCTCTTTAGTTCCAACTACTCCGGACTTCAGGTTTTCTTTGTTGTTGTAAAAATGCATTTTACTAGTTTCAATTGGGGAAGATGAAAAAGATCTGGACATGGATGCTTGCAATGATTGCACAACAGTGTAAATGTACTTAATGCCACAGAACTATACACTTAAAAATGGCTAAAAGGGTAAAATTTATGTTAGATATTTTTACCATGATTCAAAAAAAATTCACTGTATTTTACTAAATTCGATGACATATCTTTGTTTGGATCCTGGAACAGAAAAAAGGAATTAGTATAAAAACTGGTGAAATCTGAATAAAATTTGAAGTTTTGTTAATAGTATCATACCAATGTTAATATCTTAGTTTTGATAAATGTACAATAGTTATGTAAGATGTTAACATCACGGAAACCAGGTGAGGGGTATACCAGAACTCTCTGCTATCTTTGTACTTTTCTATAGATCTAAGATTATTCCAAAATAAAAACTTTATTAAAAAAGAAAAAATGAATTCTATTCTGACCCACCATTTTGGAAAGGAGATAGGAAGAACCACTAGAACAACATGGCAGAAGACAACAAGAGCTAGAACCCTTTTCTTCTCCAGAACTTCCAGGTTGAGCCCCTTAGAAATGATGACAGCTAAGGTGTGCCAGAGCAGCCCTCACCAAGATATGCTACTCTGAAAATGGCTCGGTCAGAGGGTGATTTTTTCCCATGGTTCTAAGTTTCATATACATAAATGTGTGTGTATATATATATATATATATATATATGAATCGTAATAGCACTATTTACTCGATAGCAGTTCAGTATAATGATTAAAAGTGCAGAATCTGCAGTCAGACTGCCTGGTTTTAAATGGTGCTTCTACCACTTTCCAACTGTATGACTGTGGGTATTTAACCTACCTTTGTCTCATTTTCCTCATATGTAAAGTGAGGATGATAATAGTACTTCATAGACTTTTCTGAGCATTCAGTGAGACAATCCTTATGAGATCCTTAGCACAGGGCTGACTTACAGTACATTCTAGGTGTTATTATTATGTGCCAGGCACTATGTTAAGTATTTTGTATACATTTATATAACTTGTGAACCTCCTATAATAAGTTTCATTTTAATTTTTTTATAATTTCTAAATCATGTGATATCATATATACATGCTAAAATCATAAGTGTACTTACTACACAAAGCATTTTTACAAAGTTAACACACCCACCTAATCATCAACCAGATCCAAGATACAGAGCATCATCATAACCCCCAAAAGTCTTCCATATGCCCCTTGCCAGTTATTACCCACCACAATTAACTCCATTTGTTTCTGTTTCTATGCAATTCCAGAGATCCTTCCCTCTCCATCTTTCATAAGTTAGTTTAATTGCAGGGGAGATTGAAAACATTAGCATGGTTCAAAAGTCAAAACTATACACTAGTTAGTAATCTGTTTTTCCTCTCCCCCTTTCTTTTCTCCAATATTTAATTTGAAGTAACATGGATAATTTATTTTAAAATGAGAATCATATGGCATTTTTATCAGAAAATTGCATGGATAGCAATTTCCAAAGCATTCAGAAGTACTTTGCAGTCCTTTCAATTCGGTTTAACCAATATTAACTGAGCACACACTTTGGCCAAGCACAGTAGTAGAAAGAAACGTGAACCAGACAAAGGCCCATCTTTAGGTGCTCCAAGCCTAATTTGGGAAATAGGCCCTTAGAAATATTAATGGAAATCTAGTCCAAGGTAAATTCTGGATATAATAATAGAAATGTGAAATTTTATATGTAAAATAACCATTCACAATAACAATACAGAAAAGAAAACCTGTAACATATATTATTTTTGTTAATGATTCACCTAACAAAAAGTATATTGGACATTTTACAGATAAAATTTTTAAATTCTACTAATACACATAAAAAGATCTAAATAAATGGCAGAATACACCATGTTAGTGGATGGGATGACTTATCATTGTAAAGATGTCAACTTTTCGCAAATTTATAAATGCAACGCCATTCCAATGAAAATACCAGCAGGATATTTTGAAGAACTTGAAAAAGTTATTCTAGAAAGTATATAGAAGAATAAATATCTGTGAATATCTAGATTGATTTTTTAAAAAGAACAGGTAGGAGATTTGCTCTTCTACAGTTTGAGACATGCTACAAAGCCATATTAAAATAATAATAGGCCTGGCATGGTAGCTCACACCTATAATCCTAGCACTTTGGGAGGCCAAGGCAGGAGGATCTCTTGAGTCCAAGAGTTCAAGATCAGCCTGAGCAATATAGTGAGATGCTGTCTCTACAAAAAAAAATTAAAAATTTAGCCATGGATGGTGGCGCATGCCTGTAGTCCTAGCTACTTAGGAGGCTGAGGCAGGAAGATCACTTGAGCCCAGGAGTTTGAAGTTGCAGTAAGCTATGATCACGCCACTACACTCGAGTCCAGTCAACAGAGTAAGACCCTGTCCCAAAATAATAATGAAGAGGAGGAAGGGAAGGAGGAGGAGGACTGGCACAGTAAAAGGCCAATAGACCAAAGGAATAGAATATAGAGCTCAGAAACAGATGATGATAAGATAAATGCAATCTCACAGCAAGGAAAGGATAGATTGTTTGGCACTGGAAAGGGTGGGTCACATGTGACAGAGCTTCCAAACCAGTGTATCACATTATAAGCCACATATGGATTATAAGTGTGCAGAGACATTGATCTCTTTGACCCTTAAAATGTCCAAGAAGGACATAAAGTGACCAGAGCTCCCAGGCTGCTGGCTTCCACCTCTGCCTATGAGCAGCCCCCACCAGTTTACCACATTATGCTGAACATATACTATCATATTCTCTTGGTTCCATGACCTAAAAAAAGTTAAGAAGCACTGCTATATGAAGAAAGATAAAGTTGGATTGATACCTTATATCACACATACAAAGGTGACCTCAAAGTAGATTAAAAACCCAAATGTGAAAGGTAAAACTATAAATGTCAAAGAATTTCTTTATAATTTGAAATAGTGCAGGACTTCTTAAATAAGACCCCAAACAACAAAACATATGGTGAAACAGTCATGAATGTTACTACATCAGTCTTAAGACTTACAATTCAATGAACATCAGAGACAAAGTTCACAGACAGATGATAGACTGGGAGAAGATATTTGCAATGTTTGCAGTGTCTAAAGCTGACAAGGCATTGATATCTACAATATCCAAGGAACTCTGATAAATTAATAAGAAGAATGCAGAGAAACCACGATAGTTAAAATGGTCAAAAAATAAATAAAATGGTCAGAGCATATTCACAGAACAGACAACTCACAGAAGGGGAAACTGGATTGGTTAACAAGCCTATGAAGAAAAGGCAGATCTTGCTGGTATCAGAAAAATACAAATTAAAATAACAGTGAAATATCAAGTTATACTCATCAGATTGACAAAAATTAAAAAGTCAGATAACACCAAGTGTTTGTGAGCATGCAAGGGGGGGGGGAAGAATTTTCATGTATGGTTGGTGGGAGTGTAAACTGCTATAGCTCTTTGAAAAGCAACTCTGACAGCACTTACTGATGATAAACTAAGTATATTTCCTACAACTTAGCAACCTCACTCCTGGGTATATATATCCTGGAGAACCTTTCCATGGTTCTAAAATGGGACACTTACAGGGATGTTTATCACAGAATCATTTGTGTAATGATTGCAGATTGGAGGCAAACTAGGTGTCCATCAGTGGGGGGGATATACATATAAAGTGTGGTGAATGCATGCTATGGAATGTTACACAAGGGTTAGAAACAATAAAGTAGTTGTGAAAATAGTAATAGATCTTGAAGACAATCTTGTGAAAAAATAAATACAGGGTGTCCCAAAAGTCTCCATATATAGGGAAAATGGTGACTTTTGGGACACCCTGTAGAAAGATATCTATATCCCAAAGATAGCTGTGTTAATTTAAACACACACACATACACACACACAATAACAACCTGATAGGTAGGTAGGTAGGTAGGTAGATAGATAGATAGATAGATATCCTGGTCTTATATCAAATACATTAGAGAACATACCTGACAGGGGACAAGAATGGGAGTGGGGATATGGATGAAGGAAAATAATAAAATAAAAGGAGGCACGTGACATGGACTAATCATGATATTTTGCCATGAAATGAGGGATGTGGTTAACTTGGCTCTCTATAGCTGAGTTCCCCCCTCTAAATTGTTTTCAGTGATATAGGAAGGAAAACATTAACTCTAACCAGGGAGATCTGAGAAGTCGTGTTTGGAAGAGGTCAGATTTGAGCTAAGCTTTGAAGGATGGACAGAGCCTTGGTAGAGAGAAGGGTAGTTTTTGCCAAGGAAACAACTTGGTTAGAAGCCAGACAGTGGGATAGATTTAAGTATCTGCAGAGAGACTGTTTTGTCTGGAGTCTAGGGCAGGTAGAGGTAGTGGAAAATAAGCTTGAAAAGACAGGCGAGAGCTTAATGGTGAAGGGCTTATGATGCCTGGTTAAGGAGTATGGGTTTTATTTTAAAAGTAATAGGGAGTGATTTACAGTTTTTGAGCAGTAAAGCAATAGGATCAGATCTAGGAAGATTACTGTCACAGAGTGTTAGATGGATTGCTGCAATGTTTGACTGGAAACAGAGAGAATTCCAGAGGCTGTTGTCCAGGTGAGAGCTAATGAGGGATTGTGCTAGGCTTTGGTTATTGGTCACTAAGGATACCAGTAAGAGTATCATGGATATGGACTTGGGAAATGGACAGGACCTGAGAAATAAATTAGAGTGGTGTATCGTCTTTATAGTGAAGGTGGTGAAAACTGTAGGAGATGGATGAAATCACCACGAGAGAGGCAAGAGCTTTTGGGCAGAATGGAAGGGGCCAGTGAAGAGGGCTGTGAGGGGACCGAGGACTGAAGAGCCCATAGTATAGTACAGTGAAAGCCAAAGAGAGGGTTTCAGAAGGGAAAAGAGTATGCAGTAATGACAGATGCCATAGAGAAGGTCTATGGGATTAAAATTTAGTAGAGGTCACTGGTTACTTTCCAGAGAGTACTCTCAAGAGAGAGGAGTTGGTAGGCTCAGACTTCCAGAGGTTGGAGAGAGTGGGAGGAGAGGAAGTGGAGTCAATGAGTATTGGCTAGTCTATCAAGAACTTTGTTCTGGAAGGGTGATGGCCAGAGGGGATGGTAGCTTGTGGGGAATAGGAATCAGAGGATCAGAGGAAGGGTTTTTGTTTGTTTTATTTTTTAGTATCAGGCAGACCAGAGCATGTTTCCAAAGACCAAACAATAGCAGGCAGTCCAGAAGATAGAAGGGAGAGGAGGGATAGTTACCAGCGTAGGGTCCCAAGGGCTAGGAGCTCTGGAGCAGCTACCTGGTAGTGCTCATTGAAAGCTAGTCTTGTTGTGACTTGATTTACACCTTTCCCCTAATTATGCTCCTTTGCTTTGCCTTTGGGAGATCTTCCTTCTCCTAGACTTACTAGAGTTTCCCCCACCCCCATCACACCCCCTCACTTTTTTTTCCTCCTGGGTTCCGGAGACTGGTTGAAACTGGGCTAACAAAGACACCTCTCTTTGTCAGTCAGCAAGTCAAGAGAAGTGATTAGCTGCTTGGCCAAAGGACCTGAAGCACTCAAATCCTTGAAGGGGAAAGTACTTGAAGATTTGTTTTCCGCTCAGCTTTAGGGGACAATTGTTGCTACTCTTGGCTGTGGCAGGCTTCATTGGGGACTTTATCTCTATGTTAACTTTTTCTGAAAGATTGCCAGCACCAGATCTAGAAGCTTTTGAAATCCTCCTAAAACCAGAGAATGAAAAAAGCAGTGATGGAGGGGGTGGGTGTGGGGGCCGTGGGGCCTCCTGCCAAGTTAACCATTCCAGGCCCCCTGGCATGGCCAGCTCCTTTTCACCTCTTTTCTCCCCCAGGTTTTAGGGTTTGTCCTGTTTTGCTTCTTTCTCCAGCTTCCACTCCCTCCTTCCCCAATTTCCCACCTGGATTCCTCTTAGGATAGTTTCCTGCTTTGTACCTAGCTCCGCTTTCTCTACAAACCAGGTAATTGACTTGTAAATTGTCTGAGGTATTTTCATTGCTGCTAACTAACTAACTTTAAGAGAACAGTTGGGCAGAGTGAGAAATAACCAAAAGTAAATGACAGTATGGAAGTGGGGGAGGTACAGAGGACAAAGAACTTTGACGAATCATGAGTCATCAGTGAGCTGTGAACATGTATGTGGGCTTCCTTCTTCCTTCCCTATCCAAGCCATTGACTCTGACTTGGGAGTTAGCTCCATTATCTCCACAGCAGCCAAAACCATCTCTCTTTGGGTTGAATGCTAGACAAAGTCTTCAGTCTGGAGTGGATGGGGCATAACTTTGCTAACAGTCTGGTAGATTTTCTCTATGTGTGGGTCCCCATGTGGTTTTCTCGGACTCCAGATTTGTCTTGACAGAATTAACTCAAGTACTAAATGCTTATATATAATTTATGTCTATAAGTAGTTCAAATATCTCCCTTTGAGCAAGGGCAAATTTTCTTATAAATCATTGTTTACCCGGAATTGCTAGCTCCCGTCTGGCTCCCTTTCCAGCTTGGGGCCCAAGATCAGCTATTTCTACAGTGCTCTTGCCATTCTCATATCAGAACTATCCCTCTCCCTCACCCTCATCCTCACCCCCAGTACTTCTGATGTATCTGCTAGTGCCCAACCCTGGAAAACCTCACCACCTGCTTTGCCTGCTCCTGCTCCTGGGCTGCCAACTATTGTCTGAGGAAGTTTCCTCTACATAAACATGTTCTCTAGTGTGAGTAGAGCTCTCCGTGCTGCTTGGCAGACCTTCACACTTTTCTAACAATTGAAATCCTGCCACATCGTCTCCAATATCTCTTCCCGGCCCTCCCCAGTCATCTTCAACCTCAACTACCTTCTCTCTCTACTTGTGACCTCACTTCCTACATTTGGTGGAGTTAACATGACATTTTCGTGGGAATTTTGACCTAGAACTGATCCATCACTTTATAAAGGGAGTAGCTGAAAAGGCACTAGACAGGGGCTAAGAAGATATGTCGCTGCTGCTCATAAGCCGTGTGGCCATGGATGAGTTAATTAACCTCTGGGCCTCAATTACTTTCTCTAGTACATTGAGAATAGTGTTATTTTGAACATTAGATGAAGTCGTGGATGTGCACTTTGAAATCTGAAGCACTTCTGCGGTGCAAACTTGTAGCTCTAATGCTGATGCCACTAATAGGTCTGGAGCTTCTACTTTTCATCTGTACCACAGCTGCACCACCTCCACTGCGCATGTTTCCTGTTGTATACAAAGCTTGATTTCATCTTAGCTTCCAACTGTCTATCATGTAAAAGGAAAACAATATCAGAAAGGTGGAACCCTCATCCTCCACATTCCTTCCCCATCTCCTTTTTGGCCAGTGTGTGTCTATGCAGATGGCTTTACTTGTCCATAGGGACTACTGAATATGGTTGGGGGATCAGGGAAGAAGTGAGCTGGAAGTCATCCTATCTTCTTAAACTCAAATCCATGACTGGCTGGGAGGTATACAATAGGCTATACCAGAGTACCAGTGGGTCCTACCGTTTTAGCAGATTCTTATGCCTGTGGGCATGTGTATTTGAGTTGGAATATGTATCTCTTTATCTACATGGGTGTAGATATGAGTGCTCCTCGGGTTCTAAATGAATACAGTGGTGTAGGTTTGTATAAGAATAGCACTGAGACTATGGGAGTACATTGCTTCTCTCCCTTCTTTGCCCTTCCCTTTCAGAGCTGCCTGAGTTCTTTGGCAAGGGGGTGCTGACAGGGAATTTCTTCCTTTTTTTGTGAGGATTAATACTTTATTCCTTTTTATTTATTTATTTATTTATTTTTTAAATTTCAGAGTATTATAGGGGTACAAATGTTTTGGTTACATGAATTGCTTTTGTGCCATTTGAGTCAAAATTACAAGTGTGCCCATCACCAAGATAGTGTGCATTGTACCCATTAGGTGTGAATTTACCCATCCCCTCCTACCCCCTCCCACCTGCTTGGTTTCCACTGAGTTTTACTACCATGTGTGCACATGAGTGTTGATCCTACCTTTCTTTTTCTCCTTTTGTTTAAGGAGCAATAGTTGGTTGCTCCCTGTTACCTCTCATTCCCAAAACTTGATGATTTCTCACCAGAAAGTCAGGGAAGCCAACATTGATCGAGAAGCAATCAGCTCACACTAGCTCAGTTTCAGACCAAAGGTTGTGTAGTATTTCAATGATGGGTAATTTATTATGTCAGAGAAAAATGCCAAATGTATCCCTTGTCTAATGGAATAGATATGCCACAGCAAAATTTGCTGTAAAGTGAATTTTTGGCAAGTCCTCTTTTACTTTGATTTCCATTATAAAACCATGGCTATGTTTTGTTAGAAAAACTAAAAAATATAAAAAAGATTAGCTCCAAGTTGTTATTAAGCCATGTATTTTTAAATAAACCACATATTTTTAATAATGTAGGTCTAATCATTTTAAAACTATAATGAGAATCCTGTGCTAGACAGTCAATTTGCCCCCTCACCTTTCACAGCTTTAAATTATGCTGCTGCTTTTATTCAATCTGTTTTCTGCTGAAACCTCTTCCTTGTGAGCCTTTATTCATTTAAGAGCTTATTGCCTTATGAGCCCAGCAAAGGAGGGTTTTTTGACAATAGGAGCTTGGTTATTCAAGTTTGTCCCCCAAAAGCAAAGCTTTGTCAATGGGATAAACCCACAGCTCCTTTTCACAGGTATTATCTCAATTGATGCTCAAGGCAACCCAGGAAATAGGTATGACAAGTAATATCCCCATTCTGCTGATGAAAAAACGAAGGCCTAGAGATTAACTGGCTTTTTCAAGATTGCACAGCTAGAAAGTAGGATCAGGGACTTGAACCTTACTCTTATGATTCTACTTCAAACAGGAGAATTTTCTGAAAGGCAAAGGCAACATCAATCCAAATTTCCTGGAAACATTTTTCAAGAGGTCTGTGCCATCAAATCATTCTCAAGTTGCCCTTCTAAATTATAAGAAGGAAAACAAAATTATGGCAAATTAAGTATTTCATTTTTTTTCCAACAGGTATATTAGTTTTAGGTTAAATTCATCTCTAGTAGAGCTGTATTTATTTTCTCATTCAGTCTGAAAACTCAGTACACACTGCGGCTCTTTGTATAGCCTGCATGCCCACTCCAAGGGTCGTGGGGACTCATTCAACCATTTGTAATAGTTACAGACGTGTTCAGTAGTTCTGTTTTTATTTTTATGGCCAACTATTGATCATATTTACAGTTTTATTTGATTTTTGGCTCTTACAATTCCCATTATAATACCACAAAAGGGAAGTTTGTTCTGGTTTCTGATATAGCTTTATGAACATGTTATAGAGAAAAAGAAGACCTAAATATTACATTCTTCTATGAACTTATTTACCTCTATCTAGACATCTCTGCTTCATCCTATTTTAACAATTATGGACATTCCCTAGGGGCAAGGGAAAATATGACATGTTTAAAGATTGAATTCTCCAGTTTCTGCTCAGCATAATGATCATCAAATTAGTATAGTGTGCCTATACTCCTTCTGTCACTAAATTAATATGCTAGCACTGGGGATTCAGCACATCAGGATTTTTCTACAGGAGCCTAGATAAACTGTCCATTGCCCACTGACCAATTAAGGAGGCCACTTTAATTTTGAAACAAGAAGAAATCCCCCATCTTTTTATTCTAGGGAGTGCCATTCCTTGAAGTACATTTTATGACTTAATTTGTTAATTACATTAGTCAATTTCTATTAAAGAGTACCTACTCCAATGAAAAGGTTGGGAAAATTGAGATTGATTGCTATAGTGTCAATGAAAATAGCAATATTTTCTGCCCAGAGGAGCTCTTACTGCTCCTTTTGAAGTGGGTTTATGTTTATACATTCAGAGCATTATTCAATGCAGAGAAGCAATGAAGCTTGGTGAAAGAAGCAGAGGCTTTGTTATCACCAAAACTGGCTTCACAGTTGCTTGCTCTGTGATCTCAGGCAAGTTCCTTAATTTCTCTGTGTTTCACTTTCCTCATCTGTAAAATGAGGCTAATACCCACCTGTTCAGGCAGTTAGAGGATTAAAGGAGATGGCCTTTTATAAATGCTTGGTAAAAGGAAGTTACTATTATGTTTCTGAGGAGAAATATGAGTAAACAGGTAGAAGGGAGGGATGCAAAGTATTGCCTAGCAAGAGTTAACTTTATCAGTCTGGGAGGTGTCTTTCCAAAAATTTCAACATGCTGACAGTAGCCAGTGGAATGGGTGTATGTCTCTTTGAAAACAAAGCATGTAGATGCATGTCTTCATACCTGGGCTGGCTGCTTCAAACACTGATTATAGCTGAAGAACTAGAAAAGAAATGTGGTTTCGAGTGTTGAGGGGGAGCTTCTGATGTTGCTTCTTAGCTGTGGCAGACACTGAGAATTTGGGAGGTTCACCCTTTGCTAGACACTGATCACTATGTACGTATGGCATATGTAAATGAAATGGATCACTGTTCTTGCTGGCAAATTGTAGATGATGCTAACATTATCAAGCTGATCCAGAGCTTCCTGGGCCACAAAATGGATCTGTATATCTGCATGATATGAGTCTTTACCTGTCATATGCCAGACATATTTTTTAGCTACCAGCGTTCTTTCTCCCTTATTTACTTCTGCAGACAAAGCTAGTCCCTTAGTGCTGTTACTAGTACAGTAGAGTAGAGGGCTCTATGGGCTTGCCCATCTCTGTGCGAATGGAAGGAGCACAGAGTTGATTGGGAGGCTGTGTTACAAAACTCTACCACTAAGCAGCAATGTGACATTAGCCAGCCCCATTGGCTTACTGCTTTGCAACTTGGTGCCCTCAGCCTGCCTCGCAGATGTATTGGAATGATCCAAAGGAATGGCGAAAGAAAAAGTGTTGTGAAGTTTCTTAAGTATTCTACTCTTGGGAGTGTTATCATTAGTATCTTTCTTACTACATTTCATGGCTAGGGGAAAGACTCCCAGCTACTTAGGCCAAAGACTGTTAAGTTCTTGCACCCCCCTCTGCCCCATGCCCCATGCTTGAAATGGGAATTCCAGTTGTAAAGTCAGGACAAATTGTAAAATTCAAGCCACCTAGTCCCTACACTGGATGTCAAGGATCTCTGTTTTCCCTTCTCCAAAGGCCACGAGGGATTTTTCAGGTAGCTCCTAGCTAATGAGACTTGGAAGTGGCCTTCTCAGGGATTCCCAAGTGCATATTTAATTCTCTATTTTCATTCATTCCACAATTATGCTTTTTCCCACAATTATGTTTTGAGTGTCTACTGCACACTAGACACTGCATCTCTGGTGGTGAAGAAAGCCAACCTCATTCCCTGCCCCCTCAAAGCTTCCATTCTAGTGGGAAAAACAGGCACTGAACATCTCCCTAGATATTCCCCAGACATCTTAAATTCCATCTGTCCAAAGGTAAACTCCTCATCTTCCACCTAAGACTCTTCTTCCCCTAGGCTTCTTCATGTCAGTGAAGAGATCCACTCAGTTGCCCAATCAAGAAACCTTGAAGTCATCCTTTGTACTGTCCTCTGTTTTACCCATTGATTCTAATCTAGCACTAAGTCTTTATAATTTTTAGCCTCTGAAATATCTCTCAAATCTGTCTTTTCCCTGTCTGCACTGCCATGAACCTAGTCCAGGTCACCATTATTTCTCTTCAAGAGGTTATAGCCTCCTCCGTGGGTTCCCTGTCTCTGGTCTTGCTGCCCCATCACTCCCGTCCTTTTTTGGGTGTCATAATGAGAAAGAAGGGGAGGTGCCTTGAACCATAGTGATAAAGGAATGCTGAGGGCCTTTCTGAAATTATGAACCCCAAACCTGCACAATCATTTGTCAAATAACAATATACCAATAACAACACATAACTTTGATTGCACATTTACTGTCTGTTTGACACAGTGCTAAATGATTGACAGCAGGGATTCTCCCAGTGTGGTTTTTGACCCTGTAGAGTCAGCACTACCTGGGAATTTGTTAGAAATGCAAAATCTTGGACCCAGCCAGACCTACTGAATCCATAACTCTAGAGGTGTAACCCCGCGATCTGTGTGTTAACATCACCTACCGGTGATTCTGATGCGTGCTAAAGAGTGAAAATCATGGTCTGTATGAATTATCTCATTTAACAATTACTCCATGAAATAAACACTATTATTATCCTCATTTGACATATGAGGAAATTGAGGCTGTCATTTGTCCCAAAGTCCTATAGTGGTGAAGGGAATATAAATCCAGGACTTTTTGACTCTATATCCTGTTCTCTTAGCTACTACACCAGGCTGTCTCACTAAATTCTGAACCAAACTGTGAGCCAAACTAAAGTTTAAAACAAAACATATCTAATGAACCAGAATAAGCACCTCAGCACCCAGAAATTTTTGCAGGTCAGTCTCTGCCCTTTCTCGCCGATTCTCTGAGATCCTACCTCTGCTCCAGCCAGGTCCTTGGTTGCATAATTCACTAATTCCCACCAACATAATGTTCTGCAAATTTGGAATGTATTCCCTAACACTTTGTTATCCCTTTCCTTACTCCTTTGCTGCCCTGTAAACTTGTGCATCTCTGAATTCCTCTTGTGCTTATGATGTGTACGGTATAATTTGTAAAATTCATTGCATATGGCTTTATCTCCAGTTGCTTCTCATGATGTGGCCTTATCTCCCCCAATAAACTTAAATGTTCCTTGAGGCCATGGGTTATGCAGTGTATTTCCTTTGTGTATTACCTTCTCATCCCTAACATATACATACATACTTGCCTAGCACAAAACTTGGCACAAGATGAAAAGTCTTGAATTAGGTTGGTGATGGGCCATGCATCATCTATTTTCAAGGAATAGCAAAACTATAAGCTCCATGAATGCAGAAACTATGTCTTTACCCACCATCTTAACCCTAGTGCCTGGCACAGAGTAAGTGCTAAATAAATAATTTTTGAATAGATACCAATCAGGATGGGAAGCAAAGCCATTTCACAGATCTTAGAGAACAGAGAATACCCATAAACTATATCAGATGTAGACCATTTCTATATTTAAAAGCTCTAAGTTATCATGATATTGTGTTTTTAAAAGCATAGAGTTTATACTGTGTGAACTTGGGTAAGTCCCTTTCTCTTTCTGGGTTTCTGCATCCTGAACTGGATGATTTCCTGAGTGTTATGCGACTCTCTTTTCTGTGGTCTGTGATTGTCTCTTGATTGCACTCTATTGCAACTGTCTAGTCATCCAAAGAAGATACTACTGTACCTGGGCCACTGGCTTCTAAGTGTGTATGTTCATTCATTCATTTCTTCATTCATGCATCAAACATTTACTGAGTGTCTATTGTGTACCAGGCACTGTACTGAGCACAGGTGATTCAGTGGAGAGGAAGACATGAGCCCTGTCCTCAAGGACCTCTGTCTTTTTGCGGGGTATGGACATATAAACAGGCATCCTAGCCCACACTGTGGGGAAGGGGTAGTCATGAAAAGCTCCCTAGAGGAGCTGATATCTTGGTTGGAGCCTAAAGGATACATAGGAACTAGCCAGGAGAGCAGAGGCAAATACAAAAGCACATACAAAGGCTCTGAGGCAGGATGCTAGGAGAGAGCAAAGCAATATTGGAGGATAGCAGACCAATTGGGAGGCTGTGGCAATGCTCTAGGGGAAAGATGAGGAAGACCTGAACTAAGACTATGGAGAGAGAGATGAATGGACAGGTTTGAGTTATAATACATTTTGGAGGTAGAATTGACAGTCTTTGCTGATGGATTGGATGTGGGATATGAAGGAAAGGAGGGATCATGGAGGACCCCTGGGTTTTTGGCTTGATTGACTTTGTGGATGGTGCCATTTACTGAGATTAATTTCATTAACTCAGGAGAAAGGAGCTGGTTTGGGGAATGGGGTTAAGGAGAAGATGATGCATTCAATTTTGGTCATGTTGAGTTTGAGTTAGAATATGCAGGTGGAGAGGTCTCCAATAAGCCATTAGCTATAAGAACCTAGAACACTCAGAAGAGAAATCTGGGATGAAGGTTCAAATTTGGGAGTCATTAGTGTGTAGATGAATTCCCTTAAGGTGAACGAGCAGACACTAAGGACCCAAGTGCCCAGGAGAGCTAGAACACCAGTGCGAAGTAAGACAGGAGATGCTCTTACAGATGTGGGTTGCCAGTATACATGCTCATTCATTCCCAGGCACACATCTCTGCCCCAAAGAGGGTTGTTCAATGATGTCTGTGCATCTCTGATTGAAAATGAAGGGAAGAAGCATTAAGTATCCAATCGTAACTTCTACATTTTATCATAAATGATACCTAAAAAAGAAAGGGAACTGATGCTTTCCTTCTATCTGCCAGATATTTTACATTCATTAACTCACTTAAATGTTCACAATAATCCTACACAAGAGCTATTGTTGTTCCTGAGCCCTTGAGACTCAGAATGGTTAAGTCACTTGCCCAAGGCTACATAGCTATTAAACGGCAGTAAAGAGATTTGACTCCAGGTCTACAGAACAGCACCGAACCACCTCCTAGAATACAGCTGGATCCTTAGGAAGGCTTGTGCACACCCTTCTCCATTCCCTTGTTTCATAAATGTTATTTGCATCCCTTAGCTTAATGCTTTGCTCTCCATTAAACTACAAATCCCCCTGGGAAAAGTAAAGCTCTAAATTGTTGTCAGTCATTTATGCCTCAGTGGGAATGAGGTTTCAGATTCTTCCTTACAAACAAATTTTAATTTTATGGGAGAAGAACACTGGAACCTTAAGGGAGGGATAAAAAGGCAGAAAAGGGTTGAGTTATGAAAATTCAGCCCTCTCCATCAGTTTCACAGTCCTACCATAGTCGGAGGCATGTGCTTTTCAGATTCTTAGATGCTATTTCCTCATATATCTACTACTTAGTAGACAGACCCGTTTCTGGGACTGTTACCCCAGTTATCTGGGTCTGATCAAGGTGACCTTAAACTACACAATGACTCCAGCCCACTGTGGTCAGAGGAGGCAGCCAGCACGGGCTGCAGTTGTGGACCTGCAGTCCTTGGCCTTAGGCACAAGTCCGAATTCATTCCCTTGAGAATTAGACCCTGATGTGCATATTTAAAATCCTGAGCAGATGGAGGCAGGAGAGCTTGTTGGAAAGACTTGGAGGAGTTCCTTCTGCCCTGTCTGGGTCTGTTTGCCAAAATAAATGACATGTATCAGGGCAGGGCATTGGTCCAAGCCCATTGAAATTCTGCTAGCAGTCCAAACAGTGACGGTGTTTCAGATTGGTTCTGTGAAATGATCAGGGTTAGGAAGAGAGAAATGATGTGTGAGCATCTGGCTGCTGCAGCCTACTGATGGGGACAGTCCCCTGGGCAGGTCTGGGATGGTGGGGGGGCCAGCCTCAAGGACCCCCTAGGACATCTGCCACTGGCAAACAGGGAAAGAGCCATGCACTGGCAGCAGGCAGTCTGGTTTGCATCCTATGCCGTTCCTACTAGCTATGTGACCTAAACAAGTCCTTCCTCTTCTCTCGGCCTTTTTTACCCCCATGTATAAAATAAAGCCTGGATTGAATGGTCTCTAAGGGCCCTTCCTGCTCGAACATTCTGTGACTTCTGTGTGTGATTTCTTTTTCTCTGTAGTGGGAGAGGCCCACGCACCTACCTGCTTATCTGTAGCCTCTATGTTGTCACACTGACCTCTGCTGGCCATTATGAGAAGTGTCACCGATAGGGTCTTGCGGGTGGAGGGGGGAAGCAGTTCATTATTGATGTAGTATTAAGCTTCAGCAGTACAGTGTGTACTGAGACAGAAACGCCATGCATGCAGCTATAAGCACAGAGTAAGTATATCTAAAGATGGCTGACAAAACAACCTCCAAACAAAATATATCTCCTTTATTTTTTTCTTGACCACCTTCATTTGTTCCTGGTACTCTGTGCCACTATATGAAAGGACCTCAGTGGGTGGGAAGGCCCCTTGTTTCTCATCCTATGGCTGCAGGCTCCAAAAGGGCCTGGCACCACACTGAGGAGGCAGGTCGTGCCAGCAGTGCTTCAGAAGCCTCGAGACTTCCCACAGGCCCTGATTATGATTCTGGCCCTAAGTCGATCAGTCTACGAGGTTTTGAGCTGGCCTGCTGACATGCCCACCAACCCAAGCACCTGGGGCCAGCCTAGAAGTACGCCTTCCTCCAAGGGGTGCCTTTTCAAATGCCCCTTTGGAAAAAGAGTTGGAATTTTTTTAAAAATCCATGAATTCTTTAGGAGGCCCACTTTCACTTCTCTGCCTGGAACAGAGGAGTCGGCAAATTCAACATGCCCACCCAGCCAAGAGAAAGGATGCAGGCTGTGCATCCCTGCCTTTCTGGGTGGAATCCGAGTTCCTGTTAAGTACAGCCAGAGAATTGCCTCCGTCCCGAGTCTCCTTTCTTACCCTTGTTGATGAGCATGTACTCACAAAGGCAGGGGACCACAGGCAGAGTGTGCCAGCCCATGTGCCCACCCTAGGCATTGCTCGGGCTTCTCTCTGATGGTGTGAGTAGGATGAGAATTGGGCCACATCACAACCTACGCTCTCAGTAGCTGTTCAGTGGTTTATCATGCTCTTCCCCTCCCCTCCCTTGATGCGGGAAAACTTTTGGCAGGGCTCAGATTTGGGTCAAGCATTCAGTGCCCTGGCTGGATCCTCTCTGCTAGTAATAACATGGCCTCGGCAAGGCCATCCTGCCCCCCATCCTCCCACCAAGAAATCCCCTCCTCCCCAACAGCTGGTTCTTATCTGCCTCCCTTGTTCCAGCCTCAGGCAGGCTGTGCTGGCTTCATGCTGACACACACATGTTCTCCAGAATGCTCCTTGATGACTTTCAGCCCTGACACACTGTTTTCTTCTCAGCCCTCCCTTGATCCCAAGCCGCTGAGGGTTCCCTGTGTCCTTCCACTTCAAGTCTTCAACTTCCCTGCCATGCCTTCCAGGCCCGCTTCAGCTGGGGCCCACTCAGCCTTTCCAGTGTGGCCTATGACTCCCCCAGCCATGGGCAAAATGTGAGCATTCCACAAACCCTCCATGGCCAATCCTTCCTTTGTGTTCCCGCAGCACTTAGGCTCTGTTCCAAACTTGCACTGTTTGCTATGGTTTTGTGTACATTAGTCTTGAAACCTAGGCCCACGTTTGCAACTTCCTCACTCATCCTCAACAGTACCCCAGCAATGTTTTTTTTTTAAGTATTGCTCTTTTTCTTTTTAGTTTCTTCGTACATATATATGCATATACACACACATACTGTGTGTACACGCATACACATATATAAACACATATATATTGATTTTGTGAAAATTACAAGAATAAGAAATAAAAGAATCATCGTAAACAAGATTCCAACAATGGGAAGGAGGAGCCTAAAAAACGAAAGCTCACTCCACCCCCATCATTCCCAGAAAGAAGTCTGTTAAACAGTTTGCAACCTGTCATTCTTTGTAGGCTGCATGTTAGATGTTGGGAAAGGTTGAGTGGTAGGTGGTGCCCCAGAAAATTGCATCTCCCTGGGAAGAGCGTCTTTTACTTCTTTGCAAGAGCCCTAGGTCCTCATGGGCCTGATTGACACTGGAAATTATACTCCAAAAGACCAGCACAGCTGGTGGCCACTTGCTTCTCCAGTACGTGACTCTGGCCGCTGCATAAAGCATCTGTCCTGTTTTCAGCCTTTTAAAAAGTAAACCGTGAAGGTAAACAGTAAATGCCATGTTTAATGGGCTTTTTTCAGAGTTTTTTTTACAGATTTGTAGGAAATTGCGGACAGTCAGTGAAGGGGCTGAGAGGTGGAGATGAGAAGCATTTATGAAAATAGGCTTTCTACCTGATATAGTGGTGTGTTCTTTGAAAGGTAATGCACATTACTAATGGTTTTCATTTTTCTGCCAAGAAATTTCAGTCCCTACTGGGATTTGTTCTAAATGATAGACCAGCCTGCCTGTGTTGCACCCACTGGGGTTAATTCTCACTCTTAGTCCATTTTAAAATGTCAGCCTGAACTCTCAGACTTAATTGTTACAGACATTTTATAACCAGGGCATTCAAAATCCTTAGTCTGTTCCCTCTTGCTATCATGATTGATACTTAATGGATATTCTCAGGCTCCTTGTATTTTATACACTGAACACTTTACAGATTGGCGGGGAGCGGGGGAGGGATAGGGAGAAAGAACAAATAAACAATTTGTGTGTGTGCAGGCATGTGCATGTATGTGTATGTGTGTATATTTTCCTTGTGTCAGTTGCCAGGTGCTGTGATGGGGGTCCTGGGATCTGCCAACAAAGATGAGCTCTGACAGGTTGTACAGCTCATGGGTTTCTGGGTTCTCTTCTCTCTGGCCCCCTGGGGCAGTGTTCTTTAGGCACAGCCATTTTTGGACTTCACTGCAAGCATGTGGTTGGCCATTTGGATGTGAGTTATAAAATGTCACAATGCTCTCCAGCGTTCTGTTCTTTCACTATTTTGACAATCTGATGGATGGCCTGGTATTAACTAGGAAAAGGACAATATTATCCAGCCTGAATAACTAATCTCCTAAGAAGTACGTTGAAGGATCTTGGTGCACATGAATCTTATTAAATGTCCTTATAAAATGTGTTCTATCCAAATAAGCTTAGCAGCCCCTAAAATAGCCTTTCCTCATCTGTGTCTGGAACTTTGGCTTGCCTCACAGATATCTAAGCCAAAATTATTTAGTGAAGCGATGACAGTGTTCTTTGTGCATGGGAAAATGGGAAGTATTTATGTTAAGTCCTCTATTGACTAATTTCACTCCTTCTGTCCATCTTAGGGGCGACCTGGACCAATTGGGATTCAAGGTCCAGTGGGTCCTCAAGGATTTGCTGGCCCTACTGGTCTATCAGGCTTGAAAGGAGAAAGGGGCTCCCCAGGCCCACTGGGACCTTATGGACCAAAAGGAGATAAGGTAAGAGCACCAAAGCTTGATTTTCCTTTGATGCAGGGGCCACAGGTATGAAGGTCAAAGGTTCTCCATGTCAGTTCTACTCATTTATGGAAATAATACTATTCCTGAATACTTTGGTACCAGGCTACCTTCTTTAATTTGAGATGGGATGGGTAACAGACTGCTGATGGATAAGCTTATTTCTGGAGAGACTCTCATGGCAAGCAAACCACAAAGTAAATTTATTAGCTACTTGCTAGACAAGTGGGATCACTGTGGTGAGAAGTCATATAGGTTTTAACTGGGCATGGGTCAGAAGTCCAGTCAGCTGGGCAGTAGATATCAGGAATCCAAGCAAGGAGACTGGGAAGCAAGGGGTCAGAATGCTTGAAAGCAGTCCAGGGCACAAATACTGGCAAAGAGCTACAAGAAAGGAGAATGATAATAGCATGATGGCTGGCTGACTGAGTTCAGCAGCTCAGTTTATGTTCCCTGCCTCTTTTAATCACCTCCTCTTCACCCCATTGGTGAGGGAGGGATTCCCACACTATGATTATGGGGATAACCCAAGACATAACATCCAGCACTGGATAAATAAGATTGACAGCAGTTTATTAGTCACATATACTCATAGCTCAGGGGAGGAGGACACTACACATCACATAGGGCCACTCAGGGGTAGCACTCAGGAACAGAGTGAACTAGAATAGGTTGTGGGAGGCAGACTTTGTAGTATCAAGAGGGGGCAGTGCCCCTGGCCCCCGAGGATGGATGTTTTTGGCTTGTTTGAATAATTCAGTAGGCCAGCAAGGAACTGAAACTGCTATTCAGGAATAAGCAGAAACTGCACCTGGTCCATTTGATAAGGAGGTTGTTTGGCTAGGGGACCTTACTGAAGAAGCATAATGGGGAAGGGAATTTGTGATTAAGCCATTTGAGGCCCTCTGGTTTTCCCCAGATGCCAAAGCAGCATATAATATTGAACCTTAATTTTTAGGACTTAAACTTTACTGCCTAAGACAAAATATGTCCAAGACCTTATGTAGAAGTAAGTGATCACTTGGAACTGGAGTAGGGATCAAGGCAATACAATATGGGGAGGGAGGTACAAAATACTTCTTAACAACTTAAGCCATTGACTCACATAAACAAACCTACCCAATCTAATGAACATCAGTTGGATTGTATCTTACATTCCTCTCCCTACTCCTTTTTTTTTAGGGTCCAATGGGAGTTCCTGGCTTTCTTGGCATCAATGGGATTCCGGTGAGTGTGCCTATCAGAAACATTTTTAGTATCTTCCTCTAGGTTGTGTCTCATAGCTCAGGTACTCTGGCCTCAGCAACATCCTGTCTCATGCGAGCATGCCCAGGGTCAAGTGTTGAGATATGTGTGGTGAGGTTTCAAGGGTAGTGGTCACATACAATTACCCTTGGATTCTGGTATAGGTAGCCCTAAATCAGATGGTTGACGGGTAGAGGGACATATGCAGCCATAAGACACCATCAGTATCTTAGCCAAAATGAGTCTGGTCTTGTGGGTTGAGGGGAGCTTTGATTGGAGGCGAGTAACTGGTTCTAAGGTATAAAGGCAGAGATACATTGGAGCATATACATACTCATTATAGAAAAATTAAGAAGGTGCATGAAATTAGATAGAAAAATCCTTAGTGATATCTTGATGCATTTCATTGCAGTAATTTGTTCTCTTCAGCTTTACCCCATTTCAGAGTGGCTTTTCCTTTAGTTTTTACAAAGTGACTACTTCAAAGATCATTTGGAGGCAGCCTCTTCCATTCATCCTGTGGACTTATGCTTTGCCAGAGATAAGTAGGATATTTCAAGCTTGCAGACATCTCTTTTTCCCATTCCATCCAGCCCAATCCCTTAGTTTCTCCATTTTCGTCCTATATCCCTACTTGTCCCACCACTGGAGATTCCATGATAACATTTCACAAGCCTTTAAAATACAATATTTTGGGGGGAAGGAGGGGATGGGTATATTCACACCTGATGGGTGTGGTGCGCGTCATCTGGGGGATGGACACGCTTGTAGCTCTGACTCAGGTAGGGCAAAGGCAATATATGTAACCTAAACATTTGTACCCCCATAATATGCTGAAATAAAAAAAATACAATATTTTGGCTTGTTTGAATAGTTCAGTAGGCCAGCAAGGAACCAAAACTGCTATTCATGGATAAGCATAAACTGTACCTGGTTCATTTGATAAGGAGGATCCACTTAATGGCCATCACTTTTCAGTTTTCTCCTTTGCCACTTCTCTATATATTTAATCCTCAGCCTGGACTGTATTTGTCTACAGCAGTGGCTTTCAGTCTTATTTAAGAGAATAACAGACTCTTGTGTGGAAGCTCAGCATAGAGAACAGCAAAAAGTACAGCTCCTTTATTTGAGTGAGGTTCTAGAACCTGCTTTTGTCCTTCTAGCGACCACTAAAGGGTTCTTCTGAACCTTATCAAGGCATATTTTGGGAAGCCCTAGAGTTAAGAGCTTTTTGTGTTACATTTCATAATCATCTAGTATCAGGGGAGGGGGTTCAAATCTCTCTGTACCAATCTATAAGTATTTCTTGAGCACCTGCTATGTGCTAGCACGCTACTATGGAGATATAGAGGGAGCATATGGCTCTGCCCTGAAAGATATTATCATCTGATCCATTTTCTCCCCAGATCTAGTAGACATTTGTGGATTTGGAGAATAGAAGGTTCACTTAGTTTGTATTTCTTACACATATCAACAAGTTGGCCATTAGATTTCTACATTTTTATTCAACTGCAGAGTCCGCAAAATGCCTAGAAATAGTCCAGTGGGAAAATAAGTAGATGGGATCGGCCATCCTTTTATGACTTCCCCTGACATTTTGTTATGGCTATGTTCCTATGGCCACTTCAACTGGAATGTCCACCCAGAGGGTGTATCTTCTGAGAGCCAGTGGGTGAGGGAGACTAGCAAACTGGAGGCAGCCTCTTTCATTCATCTTGTCCACCTGGCTTCACCAGAGTGGGCGATGTGGAGCATGCAGTGTTAGTATGCTCTTCTGCCTTCAGCCTCATTTTAAGGAGAGCTGGCAGGAAGTGAATCCTGTGAGGCTCAGGCTATTTCCAATTCTGAGCTGGAACCTGCCCCAGAGTCCAGCTGGATGCCTCTGCCTCCAACTTGTGGCCAGGAGAGCCCTAGAGATTGCAGGAATTGATCACTTCTCTTTGGGGCTTCATTGCTCAGGAAAATGAGTTGCAGCTGTCCAGACCTCTCCAGAGGAGCTTGCTGCTCCCAGTAGTCCTCACTGCCTTGGCCCTTTCCTTAACCAAAGGTTGTACATCTTTTCTTTTGACTTTCAATTGCTCTAGCTTCAGGCTCCAAGCCTCATTACTCCATGAAATCCCTCTTCCTTGTTTTTATCTCTCTCTTCCAGCCATTCAAGAAGTATTTATTGAGCATCTTCTGTTCAGTGCTTACCTCTTCCTTCCATCTCTAATCTCCCAGGAGTCTTTGTTGCCTATCCCACATACTCCAGCTCCTTACTTATAGCCCCATGGCATTTATCGATCGTCTGTGTGTTAGTCTCATCCAGCTCTTTGAAAGCACAGAAGCCCAGGGCTGAATTCAGCATATAGTAAGAACTCGAAAAATATTTAGGGGACTGACTCCAACCTCTAGTGCCTATAAAAGAAACAATTCTCAGACTGGCAGGACTCCCTCAGACAGAGAAAAACACAGACACCATAGGCCCAGTCAGACTAATTATTTTGTTCAACTTTCAGTAACATGTATTAAGCAATTTGGCTAAAACCAACAGCTTTCCCAACACATCTTACTAAACTGGATCACTGCACAGGCCTGGTTCCCCTCTTAATATTGGCAGATTGGTTACATATGTGTCAGTGGTTTTGGTCCCAAAACTCCGTTTTTGCTGTCATGTAGACAATTTCAACATGAGTGGGTGAGTAGTCATTTTGTGATAATCCAAGTTTAAAGGGCACAGCAATGAATTGAGAGAGTGAGCAAACAAGCATTCATCAAAATATTCAACATTAAAATAACGTAGACTAGGGGTGGTAGGGCTGTGGCTTTTAATGATATCCCAGCTATGACTTGGGGCTGTTGGCACCCACAAGAAATATATGTTTATCAAGTGTTTTGAATCCAAATAAGTTGGGAGCAGAGGTTTTCAAATTGTCCTTTGCAATTTATGTTTAGCTTTTCCCATGGAGTCAGTCTCAAACATTTCCCTGCCTAGAGACTTGTAAATGAGCATATTAGATTTATATCCTCAAAGTGAACACATACCACTCACCAAATGGAAACTTTTCCTTTGAAACTGGGTTCTGAGGAACACTGCTTTTCTGAAACACAACAGTCTGTGTGTTCAGTCCCTTGTGACCATATAGAACCATGGTTTCCTCCCTCAACGAGCTACACTCTTTTGGAGAGCTGGCGCGTACATATATAAAATCATTAACTATAACCAGAAAGGGCAATGTGCCAGAAATTCTGTGGTACTGAGGATTGAGAGATGGTAGAGCTTGGCCCTGTGGCTTATCCTTGCTGACTTGTCTGGGAGAAGACTTATCATTTATTGAGCTCCTATTTAGTAAACCTAGTCTCACTTAATTTTAACCATAACCCAGTGGGGTAGGCCTGATTTATTTTTAACACACTGACTGCCCCACTAGAAAAAAATTTTTTCCTTGGTGCCACGGTGTTTTATTATGAAATACAATAAAAACTTCAAAAACAAAGTGATGAAAAATTTAATGAAAATGAAATTTATTGACATCTGTTCATTTAATCCACCTTTTTAGAATTAATTTGTCAATATTAATTATAACAACAAGAACATCAACAAGTAAGATTTTCAAGAACAAACTGCAGAGTTTTGCCCAGGTTTTGCTTCATGAGGCCATGGGCTCAAAACTAGTGTGAGTTAAATACAACTCACATGGCAGTTAATGTGTTGATATTGACAGCAACCCCATGAGATAGGTATTATTCATCTCCATTTTACACATGAGGGAGCTGAGGCTCAAGGTAGGGAGTGGCAAAGCTAGGATTGGAGCACAAGTCTAACTGGCTCAGAACATGTTTTATCTACCAGCTGGATAGAAAAGGGCTGGCAGGGCTGACTCAGAGGTCAGAGATTAATTCCAGAGAATGCATCTAAGGTAAGAAAGAATGTACAGTTATCCCTTAAATCCTACAGATAGGAGATATCAGGGGTTCAGGCAAGAAAACTAGATAAGGATTGAGTCCAAGTAAAAAATGTAGATACCAAAGGGTAAGAATCCAGACACAGGTTTTGGTGTCAAACAAAACCAAGATCCCAGGGATAAGGAAGATCCCTGGTTCTGAGCCAGCCTATAATCTTGCCTAAACCTATTACTGTTACCCAGCTGAGAGATAACCCCTAGCAAGTTTAGCTGGGACATTTTACAGTGGTGATTGGGATCCTGGCAGGAAGCAGACCCTACACCGAAGGTTTTAATTGAGTAGAGTTGAATGAACGGTATATTTAAAGGACATGGACAGGATTAACAACAATGGATAGTGAAGCATCTAACTCAAAGCTGTCACCACCCCTAGACCTGAAGGGGAAAAATGGAATGGTAATACTAGAACCCAGTGAGACCTCAAGCCATGGAATAGCTGTTGCCAACACGAGCTAAGACTATGGAGAAATGTGGCCATTGCCCAAAACGTAGCCAGTGAGGAAGGGCAAAGGGGAAATAAATAACCTGTGTTCTTTCCCCTCCTGCTGTGATCTTTCCAGCCTGTGTCTCCTAGTGGCCACATACAACTGGTAGACAGAAGGAAAGGTAGCCTAGGTGGTACGGTCCATAGAGGCCAGCCTCCCAAGGCACAGATCTGGAGAGTGTGGATCTTCAGGGAAAACAAGAATAACCATCCCAGTTGGTAATAAAAAGCTGTCAACACTAGTAAGCTGCCTCAGTTTCCCCAGTGCAACTAAAAATCATCATCTGAGTCAGCAGAGGCAGATTGCAGCAAGTTTATTGCAAAGACAAGTTTACTGACCACTCTTCTGCACCAAGCAATTCGTGAGTTCAGTAGTCTAGACTCTCACTTTTGTATTAACAGTCTATCTAGCTCCTACAACTATAATAACAATGAAAATGAAAGGGAATTCTATGGAACATTTTCTCTATAAGAATTTGACAAAATATTATTTCCTCTAATAATTCGAAAAGTTCATTTTTGAACATATGGCCTATTTCCCTCAAATCATTAAATATATATACTTGGCGTTTACAAGCGTGTTTGTGGGGTGTGGTAATCTACCTTTTAATTAACTCGTCCAGATTTCTGGTCTTTTAGGTCATCTCTTTGCCCCATGCCCAACACACAACCAGCTTTTAATAAATCAAAAAAGATATATTCCCTACGAAAAATTATAGTCTATGTATCAAGAAAGCACAGGTCAGGAAAATTACTGAATTCAGATGAATTGTATGAGAATGCTTACTAATTCCACAGGAAAACAACAGCCTCAGTAGTTTTTATGGAGAAGAGGAAAAGATACAGTTCCCTAACTGAAGCAATAGCCAGACACGTGATCATGACAAATGAGATTGAAAATGTGATTCTTGCAGGAATTGCTTATTTTTGGCCAAGCAACTTTCAGGAGAGGAGGTGCTGTGGGAACTGCTTCTGCTGTGTTCATCAAAATCCAGCATCATTTCCCGTGCAGAGCTTCCAATACAGAAAGTCATGCCAGGCTGACCAGGTTCTGTCTGGTCTGAGCAATCTCAAGGCATGGCATGATTCTCTGTTGGTAGAAGTTCAACTGCCAGACAGCTAAGCCCCAGTTAAGTACATCTTTGCACCCAAGGAAGGTGAAGTTGTAGAACCCTGTGTTATCCCATCTGTTTATGCTTGATCCTTTTGGTTTCAGCTTGGACCCTATGAAAATATTGATCTGTTAGGGAGGGGTAACACTGAGCTGTAATTAGACCCGTATGCTTAAGTATAAAGGAAAGACATGAGAACATACATAATGGGGCTAAGGGAGTAGACGAGGAGCCAGCGTTTAGCAACATACTTGGCTTTTCTCATTGTAGAGCCTTTGGAGTAGCTGACAGTCCTGTGGATATCTTGATCCCCTCTTTTCTCTTTGAACAGGGCCACCCTGGACAGCCAGGACCCAGAGGACCACCTGGCCTGGATGGCTGCAATGGAACTCAAGGAGCTGTTGGATTTCCAGGCCCTGATGGCTATCCTGGGCTTCTTGGACCACCTGTACGTATGTTGCCAGATCTTTGCACTTTATTTCAAATAGATTTGCTTGCCTCCAAGTGTGCCCTTTTTCTGCTTCTCTGGAAACGTCATTAAGCTTCTGTGGGGCAGCCACTGTGGCCTGTTGTCCCATGCAGGAGTCTGTGCTGGCAGTACCACAACAGTAAAAGTCTAAAGAAGAATACCAGTTGCAGGGGAGTGTACACATGCTACACTACTTAGGGTGGCTTTTTTTAATGCTGCTTTTGGAGTTGGCAAGATTGTTAAAAGGCTGTAGTAAATTTCAGAGCAAAATACACACTTGGGCTATTTGACATGTTCCCACATCAGACAATATTGGGAAATGGTTGGAAGACCTACATGGGATCACGGAAGCACTGATGAGAACCCAAAGGGCTTGGCAAGCTTGGCCTATATCAGTGGTTCATAACCAGGGATGATTTTGCTGCTCAGAGGAGACCTGGCAATTATTATTGATATTTTTGGGTATCACAACTGGTAATATACTACTGGCACAGGACAGCACACACGCCCCCCCCCCATATCAAGGAATTATTTGGCCCAAAGTGTCAGTAGTGCTGAGGTTGAAAAACCCTACTCTACACTGACAGTTCCCCCCACATATGTCATAACCTTTGGTTATGGGATTGATAAGGTATTTACTGGATCCCAGTGTCACCCCTTTTATTTCATTCCATTTATCTAGATAAGGCTCATGTATTTGGATCAAAAGGATCTCTAGTAAATACCATGCCCTTGCAAGGTTGATTTTACAAGTGGCTGGAAAGAGAAAAATAACACACTTCCAGCCCATTCTTGACCTCACTTGAAAAAATCTAAAGTAATAAGGGTACCAATGTGAGATATTTAACTAGAAATCATGTCATCCATTAGACAGATTTCATAGCTATGTGAATTAATTGGCACTTCACTGGAAGAGTAGCAGCACCATTGCCTCTAGTGACCAGGTTTTGGGCATGGGTACATGAGTGAGAAAGTGAGATAGACAGACAGACAAATCACAAGCCCCAGATTGGCATAAAGGACCTTGATATCTAAGGACCAAATTAATATACCATGTGGGCGGTGGGGAGAGGTGTAGGGAAAGACGTATTGCTAACATAGAAGAGGCTGTGTGAGTCACAAGGTCCCCAAATACTGCCATGGCAACAGGGGAAGAGAATGAATAAACACTTCTGTGTTGAGAATGGAAATCCAGGAAAGCAAGGAAATGCTGCCCCCAAGAGGAAGAAAAGAAATCTTGCGGTAATAAACATCCCCTGACAGACAAAGGAGGGTAGAAACCTAATCCTGTCCCTAAAGCTCACTTTAAGCCTAAATAGGACCTTGAGCATATATTTTGCTAAACTGAGCCTTACCCTCTGCTGAATACCAAGAGGATTTCCATTCAGACAGCTTCTTTGCGGCTTCTTTGAAGAGAGTAGTGGCCACAAGAATAAGGGGAAACAAGCAGTGTCAGGGAAGAAACTGGTTTGTGGGTCTGGACCCACGTTGTTCTTTTATTATACCGATGATCCCTGCACTGAAGGAATCTATCATTCAATCAACACTTCAGTCCCCAAAGCTTAGCTCTAGCCACAATACTAATCCTGACTTGCCCTTAGATGTAGGGACATTGATTTTTCCAAGGAGGACAAACTCTAGCAGATATTAGCCAGCATCTGTCATTAAGACAGCAAAAAATCTGGTTGAAAGACTGGAATTGGGTACTTTGAACTGTTTTCCATGTTAACAGTGAGACATGCCAGCCTCTTAGGTGTTGAAGCTGAAGTAGTGTGGTAGAAGCATAGGTGGAAGGTGGTTTTGTAGCTATGCCTTAGACCAGAGGTCTGCAAACTGGCCCACGAAGCCTATGGCGTTTTTTTTTAACATTTTCAAGGGTTTTTAAAAAAGAAAAAGAAGAATATGGGACAGAGCCTAGATGTGACCCACAAATCCTAAATTATTTAATATCTGACTCTTTACATAAAAGTTTTGCAGATTGTTTTCTTAGACAAAGGCCATTTCAGTGACTTATACCTGTGAGGGGTGGAGCAGTGAACTATAATTTATGAATGATATGTGGTTGTTCATACCAGTGCTCTCAATAGATGTAAAATCTCCTACTTTCTAATCCCCATCTTTTTACAGACCTCTGATTTAGGGGTTAGAGGAATGGGCATACAGCTTTAAGACACAGCACCTGTTCAGGGGGTATGTTTTGTCCCAATTCTGCCACAGAATAAGCCACATAATTTCAAGCTCCTGCTGCTCTATTCTCTGTCTGATCGGTTAACACAACAATGAGTGTGTGTTTCTTCACAAGATTTTCTTATTTCACTCAGGGGCTTCCTGGTCAAAAAGGTTCAAAAGGTGACTCTGTCCTCGCTCAAGATAGTTTCAGAGGAATGAAGGTAAGTTCCCGTAAAGCAGACAGCTAAGTAGGCTGTAGGCTGGATTCCCCGAGATTGGGCCCCACCTCCAATAAAAACATTTCCAGAACTAGCATCTGTGTCTCTATTTAAGGAGCAGACCAAGCTGGATTTAAAAGGATCTGGAGCTTTTTTGTGTGGAAACATTGATAGAAATGTTTGCAACTATACTGTCAAAGAGATTTGCCTTGTAGGATCTAGACCAAGAATAGGAGACAGATCAGCAAACAAACAGTTTGCATGTGTAGCATTTTCTTTGACAAGCCGAGACATTTCCTGGAGGCAGATACCTTTTGTCTACTCTAGTATCATTGATGTCTATATACCTTGGTTTGATGCCATGTATGTCTCTGCCTATCTAAACGTGGCTACCAGCCCAGGATCTGGGCCCCACCCTTCTTTGTCCCTGCACACCAGCCCATCACCCTAGCTGCAAAAATTTCCCATCAACTCTGCAGACAGCTGGAAACTTTTATCTCTCCCCAGAATTGACAAGAATCTTCGTGTGCTTATGACTATACTCTTAGTGTATGTTGCCTGTTATCCTGTAGGGCCTCAGTAAATCCTGGCTCCAAATAATTGACCGTATTCCCTTGCAGAGTGAGAAGGGAGTCCATCATTGCCCTATGGTAAATGGGAATCTATGTGCCCAACATCTGAGGGGAGGATGCACCAAGCTGACTCAGCTAATTGATGGCACTTTTCTGTCTTCCATCAGTACACAGAGACTGGGACATTAGAAATTACTTTGGGAGGCGGTGATAGGGGTGAGTGGCTGGAGAACTGGAGAGGATCCAGGGGTTGGGCTCTTGCCTATAGGTGCCATAATAGAAGATGGAATGTTAGAGCTGGGAAGGACCTCATGATTGTTGGATTCATATTGCTCATTTTATAGATAGAAAAACTGAGGTATACTGAGGCTACATGACTTACTCAGAGTCACGCAGCCAGTTCACTCATGAGCTAAAACCCAGGCAGTGCTCTTTCCATGCTACAGATAACTGATTTTTGACCATAAGCCAAGTGGGGTATGACTAGGAGATGCCAAAATATGGCCATTGTCTTAGCAAACGTTAATTAAATGGTTTTGCCAAATATCAAAGAGACCCTGGATCCAGTGGAACACAGCAATTTCCACAAGATGGTTATATTACAGATTCATACAGTGACTTAAGATGCTGCAAAGTAATTAAAACGTAATCAGAGACTGTATGCTCTGTTGATTTTCCCTTGAAATGTCTGATTTGCATTGTATACATATGGGCACAAAATCTCTGGGGATGAAGGCACACGGGAAGGTAGCTTTGCTTTCCTCCAAAAAGAGCAGGAAAATCATCAGCCTGCAGAAGCAGTTTCTAATTGATAAGTTCCTAGCAAAGGTGAAAATTAATTAATCCAAATAAAATATGAAATCCTGTTCAGCCAAGGCTATAATATTTGCCTTCTAGAGTCCAGGCTTTTCTTAGGAAAAAAAGTTAAATGGTTAAATGTGTCCGATTCATGTGTTATTTAAAACAGAAGACCTTGACAGAGGAGGCCCAAGCTTCAGCAATGTGTTTTTATCCTCATGAATCTTAGGTTATTCGTCTGAAATATCTCAGACTTAATTTATTAAACTCTTCAGTGTCCTGCCTTTGTCTGTTTCTCAGGGGGATCCTGGGCTGCCTGGACTGGATGGAATCACTGTAAGTTGTTATTTATGTGTTGAGATCTCAGTGTTGATTACCAGTCTCTGATGGTACCTTTTCATTCTTCTCTATGGTGTTCAAAGGTCTTTGGAGACTTTCTCAAGGAAAATCTAGACAGTTGAGGTAGAATGAGTCACACTATTGACATTTTCCAAATGAGAAGGTACTAAGTGGATGAATTGTCTACCTCAAGCCTGCGTAAGAAGCAGGCTTTCAGACTTTAGGCCAGGGACCTATGTGTTCCCTGAGATGTATTAGGAAAGAATTTTGCCTTTCATTCAGAAAGCATTTATTTACTAAGTGTTTTCCATGTGTTCGATGCTGTGGATAAAATAAAAAAAGTAGAACATACTTCTTTTAAAGGTATTACACATAGAAATTTTTTTAGGGCCTCTTGATAATAGTGAGTTTGTGTAAGGCTGTGAGTTATATTAATAAAAGCTTTCTTTTTCCTTGAGCTTTCATGTCATCACTTTCCTTTGAAGCAGGTTAAGAAGAGCCACTTCTTTCTGCCTTTTTCCCTATATTCTTTCCTTCCTTCCTTCTCTTTCTTTCTTGTTTTAGTTTTCAACAGATATTGAACACCTACTCATAGTGAAGTGCCATGAGTAATCTCTGAGGCAATATAGACACACTTCCTGCCCTAAAGGATATGAAAAACTAGTAGGAATGTGGTATAAGAATTGCACAGCAGCTTAGAGGAAGAGATGCTGTTCACATAAAGATACATCATGGGAGACTTTGTATCTAAGAGAGAAAAGGTAGCTTCTAAGGAGTATGAGTGATGTGTAGACTAGCTGGCAATGGGAGGAGGCTTTCTAAATAGAGTAATTGGAGAAAAGTAGACAAGAAACAGGATGTGGGGAAGCACACATAGAAACAGAGACGAGTAAGGACTGAACCCATACCAGTTCCCAAGAATGAAACAGAATTGGCTTAGATGGTGTGTTCATTAGATTTGCAGTATAAGATCCACTGTGTTTGCTGCATAGCTTCTCTTAGGGACTCATTTCCCTGCCCACAAAGATACAATGTTTGTCTGTATACACAGGCATGCTATATAAACTGGTTTGATTTGAGGAGAGCGTATTTGGTGGCTGAATAAGAGATTGTGATCACTAAGGAGACCACAGGTTGTTAGTTATTTTCAAAGCAATGATCATACTGTCATTCAACCCTGGGTACCCTTTGAACCCCCTCCTTTCTCTTCCTCCTGTTTAAGTTCCAACCTTTCTCAGCCTCTCCATCCCTTACCCAGGCACATGTCACCTTATTCCTGCTTTCCCATCAGATCTGGGCCCCTACATTTCTCCAGATTGTCTTTCCCTTGGGATTTCGCTGTCTTGCAATTAATATTGTTGTTATTCAGTTCAAAACATTTTCTAAGTTCCCTTCTGATTTTTTCTTTGACCCATGGAATATTTAGAAGCATACTGCTTCATTTCCAAGTATTTGGCAACTTTCCAGCTATCTTTATTATTGATTTCTAGTTTGATTTTATTGCAGTTAGAGTGAACACTGTGTGATTTCAATCCTTTTAAATTTGTCGAGGTTTATTTTATGGCTCAGCATATGGTCTATCTTGGTGAATGTTCCATGTGCACTTGAAGGGAATATGTATTCAGCTGTCGTTGGGTATAATGATCTGAAACATATCCATTAGGTCAAGGTAGTTGATGTTGTTTGGATCGTCTGTGTCCTGGCTGACTTTTTTTTTTTTTTTTTTTTTTTTTTTTTTTTGTATAGTTGTTCTATTAATTACTGAGGGAAGGATGTTAAAATTTTCAACTATGATTGCATATTTGTCTTTTCCTACTTGCAGTTCTGTTATTTTTTGCTTCATTTATTTTGAAGCTCTGCTATTAGGTGCATACACATGTAAGATTGTTGATGAATTGACCTATTTTATCATTTTGAAATGTACCCTCTTTATCTCTGGCTAATATTCTTTGTCTTGAAGTCTACTTTATCTGATATTGATATAACTGTTTTGGCTTCTTTTTTAAGTTTTTGTTTCTTTACAACATTTTAATGGGAAAATTTCAAATATAGGGCAAAGTGGAATGAATTTTGCAGTGAACACCCATGCCATTAATATTTTACTATACAGTCATCCCTTGTCATCCGTGGGGGATTGGTTCTAGGACCTCCCCCATGGATGCCAAAATCTATAGATGCACAAATCCTTTATATAAAGTGGTGTCGTATTTGCATATAACCTACCCACATCCTCCCCTATATTTTAAATCATCTCTAGATTACTTGTAATACCTAATACAATGTAAGTGCTATGTAAATAGTTGTAATACTGTATTGTTTAGGGAATAATGACCAAAAAAGTCTGTACATGTTCAGTAGAGATGCAACCATCCATTTTTTTTTAATATTTTCAATTGGTGGTTGGTTGAATCCACAGATGTACAACCTATGGATATGGAAGGCCTATTGTACTTGTTTTATCCCAATTCTATTCATCTATCCATTCTTCTATATCTTCATCAATCCATCCTATTTTTAATGCAGTTTAAAGTAAATTGCAGACAATAGTGTACCTACTCCTAAATACTATGACATGGCATGCCTATGCTTAGTTAGACTTCAATATTTGTTTGCAGTTTTTTCTTTTTATATAAAATTTACAAACAATAAAATATACAAACCTTAAGTGTGTATGTGCTAATTTTGACAAATGTATACTCATGTGTAACCCAAACCTCTATTAAGGTATGGAACATTACCATCACCTCAGAAAGTTCCCTCCTGCTCCCTCCCAGTCAGTCCCTGCCCCCACCCCACCCCAAAGGCAACTTCTATTCTGATTTTTCTCTATCATAGTTCAGTTTTTGCCTGTCCTAGAGCTTTGCATAAAGAGAGTAATATAATATGTAGCCTTTTGGGTCTGGCTTCTTTTACCTAACACAATGCTTTGGGATTCATCCACTTTATTTTCTATATTAGTAGTTTGCTACTTTTTATTGTTAGTATTTATTCCACTGTATAGATGTGTCAGAGCTTATTTATCAATCCTTGTATCAATGGATACCTGAGACATTTCCAATTTTTGATCATTATGAATAAAGTTACTATGAACATTCTTGTACAGTTCTTGTGGAATATATATTTCATTTTTCTTGGGAAACTGTCTTGCTTTTTGAACTTGGTGAAACTTGCCTCTCCAGGGCCCACAAGGAGCACCCGGATCTCCTGGAGCTGAAGGACCCGTAGGACCACCAGGATTGCAAGTAAGACCAACTTAAGTCTAGTATGTGATCATAGTGTTCACATGACTGTTTTCTTGGCCATGTCATGGATTAAATGCAAGCCTATGTTATTTAGGCCTTCCTAGTGAAGAAGGGTAGCCTCTATTCTTGGAGCATTAAAGTGAAGCATGCTCTTGCTAGGATTTATTGGTTGTCTTTATTTATCAGAGTCTTTCTAACCATCCAATCTGTGTCTCCAAAGCCCCCTAATCTAGCTCAACCTACAGTATAGCCCAGGGATGGCAGTTACCTGACATAACTATTGCCACCTTCTACTTCGTCACCCATGACAGGCATTGCTAATGAATCATACCACCACCACCATCACCCACCCTGAATACTGAGGAAGCTTCAAAATCCTTCTCAACACTGCACCTTGGGCAGCTCTACCTACCTGTCTTTCTGATACCAAACCTGTTTGCCATCATTGGTATAGATGGAGCATAGCTGTGGTTCTGGGAAAGCCCTGTCTCCAGATTGTTCTTCCCAGTACATGAAATCCCACCACTCATTACTTAGTCTTAGCTTTACCAAAGGTCATCATTTTAAAATTTCTGGTCTGTTGAGAGGAATGACACATGAAATCATTAATACCTTAGCATGAATGTGCTTACCAGGTCAATTTGGGAGATTTCAAAGGAGATACAAAGGATCCGTGGGAGAGGCAGCTAGAACCTGCTATACCAAAGCCAGGCTACACCAAGTGAGGAGGGGGCTTATGCCCAGTGATTCTCAATATGACCGTGTTCTTTTTGACTGAAACTAACAAATGTTAACTCTTTTTTTTTTTTTAATCTAGGGTCCTCCAGGCCCTCCTGGTCTCCCTGGTCCTGATGTACGTATACTTTCTCTTGGAGCATTTTGTTTCCTTACCACTCAATACTCTGGTTTCCACAGAGAAATACTGGTTTGGTTAACCCTACATTCTGGTAAAAAGACTGCATTCCAATTTAAATGTTTGGAACTTGTTTAGTAATTAATTTTGTTTTTTCCTCCCTGTACCCCTGCGCCCCAGGGAAATATGGGGTTAGGTATCCAAGGAGAAAAAGGAGCCAAGGTAAATAGATTTTGGAAAATACAATCTGCATTCGCAATGTTCCAAAAAATGTCTCTGGTTGCACACATGTGCCTGCTTGTGTAAGGGGATTTGGTTCTTTGCCTTGGGAAATGAGTACTTCCCAACCCACATACATCCTTTGGTGGAATCCCTGAGGGCTGCACGTGCACATGCCACACATAGGCTACCATGGTTCTATTTCCTTCAAAATATTGCCATCTCCCTGTGTGCTACCTATGAGGTGTGTATGTCTTACAGACATACTCTCTTGAAATATATTCTTTCTCTTCCTTCCATCTGGGTATTTCCCTGGTGTTTTGTGTATTCTGTTACTTTCTCTTTCCTTTTCTCTGCTTCCCCCTTCCCTTCATCCTTCCTCCTCCTCTTCTTCCACCTCTCCCTCCCTCCCTCCCTCTCTCTCTCCTCTTTCTCTCTTCCTTAACCCCTCTTTCACCATTTTCTTTTATTTCCCGTTCCCCCTCATTTCCCTCTGTACAAATTGCATGGTGATTTGGGAGCCTCAAGCAAGGCTGAGAGCTCACCCTCCCCACCCTTCCTGGCTGTCTCCTATGGATTGCACTGCCTTCTGAAGGAGCAACTGTAGCCTCCAGTGTTCCAACACAGACTTCACTGCCTCTGCTTGTGCTCTTGGCAAGGATTGGACCACTTAGAGTCTGATCATTGTTGCCAAGAGGTATTCATTCACCTTGCTCAAACCCCGTTTTGGCTCTCTTCTGAACACCCTTTCATGGATGACCATGGCAACCATGAACCTGAAGTTTCCTTTCATCCATTTCGCTTCATCCTCTACAGTGCTGGTACAAAATGCATTTTGTTAGACTTCTAATTCTTGTCACCCTTTGGCAATGAGAGTTTTTTGTTTTTGTTTTTTTTGCCTCATTGATACAAGGGTGAAGAGGCCAAAGTAATAGACAATTTCTTTTTGAACTATATGCAGAGGACAAACCCACCCTCTGGAAAAATGGTCTGTGTGGTTTACGCTTTGCTTAATGTTCCCTTTGATCTAACAGGGGGATGTTGGCCTTCCTGGCCCAGCAGGACCTCCACCATCTACTGGGGAGCTGGAATTCATGGGGTTTCCCAAAGGGAAGAAAGGATCCAAGGTAGTGAACATTTAAGACTAGGAAAAATTAATAAGCCTTTTTCTATTGATACCATAATTCAACTCTAATAACCAGATTATACTAGAAGAGTAGAGGGTTCTGGGTAATTGGTTTTTTGTTTAAAAGTGAACGTAAAAGCCTTCTTTGTTTTGTCTCTTGTGAAAAGCTTTCTAAAAAGGCTGAGTCTGTTTTTTGGCATGTACGTATGAGGTGTGCCTGGGTTTCTGCATATTCGTTTAAGTGCTATTCTCTCTGTTTCACTGTTGCAGATTCAGTTTTTGATATGCTGAATAACTTAAAGCTAACATTGAATAGTTTCTTTTCCTCCTAACTCTCAACCCTCCCAATACTTATGTTGTCCCCAAAGCACCATGACAGAACGTATAGGGTATAAATGGTTGCTTTTGAGCTATCTTTTTAAAGAAGTTATTTGCCCTCAAATCTTGACCCTGCAAATAGGATATGCTGTCTGTCACCAAGTGGCAGTAGATACCCTGATTCACCTGATCTTAACTCTCAAGGCTTAAGCTGTAGACCCATTTAACTGAGATATGTTATGGCCTGTATTTTTATGCAAGTGAGTTTATACAATGTACATGGTTGTATTTGAATGGATTTATGCTGTTAAAGTGTACAGGTATCTTTCAGTAACTGGCTTTCCCTTCCTTTCTGGGGTTCCTTTAAGTTTTGTGATTCTGTTCCCATGGACAAGGGCCCCCGGCAGGGGAATGTGTTCAGTCTTATTTCTTTAAATCCGTCTTTGTAGAAGAAAAAGCTCCAGGCCTCTTCAGGTTTACAGAAAGTAATCATTTTTTTGAAAACAGTCTAGGAGCATATGAGATATTGCCTACCTCCCTAATCATTCCCAAACTCTAGAGAGCCCTTCTATGACATGAATAGATAAATTAGAATATCAGAGAAAGACAGATTAGAATGTTATGTGTCCCTATCCAAACTGTAATTGTTATCCTTTTCCCAAAACCATTGATTTCTTTGCTGTCTATAATTTGCTATAGGAAATCACACTGAACAGCTCATTCCACTAGAAAGAAAACAGATAATTATCCTTTCTGTCTCCCAATTAGCCTGAGCTTTTGAGATTCTGTTTTAGACAGTCATGGGCCGTGGTCCTTTCCCCACAACAAAGAGCTTCCTGAATTAAGACATCCTGGTACAGCTACTAGTTAGAGAGCCTGGGGAATCTGCACTGCTCTATGGTACCCCAATTGATACCTCATTGGTTCCCCACTTTTTCGTCCAAGTACTCTCAGGGACCCATCCTTCTTTGTGTTTACTGCCTCCTGCACTACTCGCTAACCTTTGGTTGCTTTTCCAGGGGGAACCAGGGCCTAAGGGGTTCCCAGGCATAAGTGGCCCACCAGGCTTCCTGGTAAGTCTCCCTGTTTGATCAACATGTATTCCAGGGTCTGATTGGGCCAAAGCTGTAGCAATAGAAAGCTAACAAAAAGACCTCTTCCCATAGTTAGTGTAGAGAATGGCACCATCTTCATTACTAGAAGGCATTTAAGGAATTGTTCTTGTTTCTCAAACCCATGGGGACATTAGCATGGTTCTCCATGAGGCTGTATATTTCACAGGTTATTGGCTCAAGCTCTAGAGTTAAAAAAGACCTAGTATTAATTTATTGTTTCACCCATTTATAGCTATGTGACCTTGGACCAGTTTCTTAACTTTTCTGAGCCTTGGTTTCCTAACCAACAAAAAAGGGATAATGATGGGGTGGTTTTAAGGATCAAATGAAATAATATGCATGAAAAGGGCACTTATCAATTGTTCAATAAATGGTACCTACTCTTAGTAATCCTATCTCCACTTTTATATCTGCCTTTCTAACTTAGATTCTTTCACTCAACCTTTTGAGGGCCCTTGTGTGCCAGGCATTCTGCTGGACTTGAAGGCTCCAACAGTAACTAAGTAAAAGTCCTTATCCTTGAGATTACATTCCAAGGGGGCAGTGAGGGAGGAGAGAGACAATAAACAAGTAAACAGATGCATCACTAACAAGTTCACATAGTGGTGATATATAGAAGATGAAAGAAGGGCAAAGTGCTGGACTGTGGATAGGGAGTAGGGTGGGCTGCTTGGGACAGAGCAGTCAAGAAGGGGGCCTGTCCGAGGAAGTGATATGTGAGCTGAAACCTACATATTATGAGGGAGCAAGTCATGTGAAGTTCAGAAAGAGAGTTTCAGGCCGAGGGAACCATAAGTACAATGACCTTAAGGTTAAGAAAAGCTCAGTACTTTTGAGGAAGAGTAAAAAGGTGAGTAGGTGGAACAGAGTGAGCAAGGCCAAAAAACAAGCAGAGAAGCAAGAGCCAGATCATGGCCACCTTTATAGGTAAAATGTGGCTTTTATTTTAAACATAATGGGAACCCATTGGAAGGTTCTGACTTATATTTTTAAGATCACTGTGGCTGAAAGAGGGAAGGAGGGGCACTGGGGAGGGTAGAGTAGCAAGCACAGAGGCTTTTGCAGCAGTCTAGACAAGAGATGGTGTGGTGGCTTGGACTATGGTGATAGCAATGGAAATGGAGAGAAATGGATGGAAGTAAAAATGTTCAACTTTTTTATTATGGAACATTTCAAACATATACAAAAGCAGAGTGAATGGCATAATTATCCCCCATGTACCCATCACCCAGCTTCAGCAATTGCAGCAACTCATGACCAATCTGAAGCAAATAATAGGCATATCTTTTCATCATAAATACCTCTGTATTTCTAAAAGATAGGGACTTTTAAAAACATAGTGACATCATCATCAATAATTATCAGTAATCACTTAATATCAGTTAATAAGGCAGAATTCACATTTATGATTGTCCCATAAACGTATATATTTTTTACAGTTGCTTTTTTTTTTAAAATGAGAGTCCAAACAAGACTAATACATTACATTAGTTGATGTGTTTCTTAAACCACAAGATGTGTTTTGAAGACAAGATTTTTCATGGATTGAGAGTAGGGATCAGGAAGGAAATGGACGAATAAAAGATGACTAGGCCTGCCCCTCCTTGCTGGCACAATGGGGATAGATGACTCCAGTCCTTCCCTGTGGTACTGTGAAACAGTTTGGGTCTCTTTGGGTGACCAGAAAGCAGAGCCAGTGGGGCCAGTGGCACAGGTTGTTTCCTATTACTCCATAGAAACAAAGGGGCATAGAGAATTATTTTAATTAGCTTAGCATCTAATGAATCAGATGGGAAAAGAACCCTGGTATTGGAGACAAAACATCCAGATTTTAGACACAGCTCCAGCTCTGAGACTTTAGCAAGTCACCAAATCTCTCTGTATATCTGTAGTATGACAATATCTACTCTTTTTATTGATATAAAATATTTGTAGATATATATGGGGTACACATGATATTTTGTTACATGCATAGAATGTGCTGGGATCAAGTCAGGGTACTTAGGATACCTAACACCTAGAGTATTTATCATTTCTATATGTTGAAAACATTTCAAATCTTCTCTTCTAGTTATTTTGAAATATGTATACATTATTGTTAACTATTGTCACCCTACTCTGCTATCGAACATTACAACTTATTCCTTCTATCTAATTGTATGTTTGTACCCATTAACCAACTCTCTTCATCTCCACCCATACATACACCCTTCCCAGCCTCTTGTATCTATCATTCTACTCTCTACTTCCATGAGATCAACTTTTTTAGGTCCCACATATGAATGAGAACATGCACACATATCTACTCTTTTGAGGCCCAACTAACAATGTATATGAAGTTTCTTTACAAAATATAAAACTATGCTGTCTAATAACTGCTAGCCACGTGTGCCTACTCAACCCTTGAAATGTGGCTGGCCTGAAATGAGATGTACTGCACATGTAAAATACTCACCAGATCTCAAAAACTTGGCATGAAAAAAATAATCTAAAATATCTCAGTAACAATTTTTACTTCAATGTTAAAATGACAATACAGGATGTCCCAAAAGTTGCCATGCATAGGGAAAATGGAAAATTATAGCTAAATGTACCTTTATTTACAGAATATTCATTATAAAATTTTATAAATTTTTTCCTTTGTATGGAGACTTTTGGGACACCCTGTATATATGATACATTTGGTTAAATATATCATTAAAATTAATCTCTGTTTATTTTACTTTTTTAATGTTGCTACTAGAAAATTGACAATAACATAGTAGCTCACACTATATTTCTATTGGACAGCACAAATACAAAGTACTTTGCAAGTGGGTTTTGGAATAAGGTTTCCACCTTTCTTTGTAGAGAATTTCACAAAGAATTGTGTGTTATATACATATTATATATTTTTTTCTTTGTGTATATTCTGTAGTATTGTAGATTCTAGCCACCTTGCATCATCACTGTGAGGTAAGCAAGGTGAGCTGGGATCATCCCTTTTATACTGATGAGGAAAGCATAGCCTGAACGGGTGAGGAGGCTTGTCCAGAGTCTGAGTCTGAAATTCAGCTTACCTGAATTCTAGCCAATTCAGGGCTTTTTCCTCATACCATACTGCCCCCTACAGTCCGGTTTGTTTTAATCACAGTGGTGGTGGTGTTTTCATCTCTATATCTCTAATAAGGATTTTATGATGTCTGGTGTTATTGGGTTCACTAGCTCACACTCTCTCCCTTCCCTTCCACATCCAAACTCAGAGTCCAAACTCAGAGTATTTTCCCTACTACAGTTTCAGCCCGTTCCCTTTTGTCCTGTAAAAGAAAGAGACTGACGACAATGCACGGTGATATATTGCAATGCTGTTTCAAGCTCAGCATTTCCAGTGTTTCACAGTGTGGGCTGAAAAATAGAAACCCCAGTTGATTGTAAAGACATCAAAGCTGGAAAATATATCCCTTTATATAGAAGAGCATATTTTCACAGGGTGGGAATCAAGAAACCATAGTTCTCAGCCAACTTTGGCACAGACTCGATATGTGACCCTGGCCAAATCCTATAACTCCTTCTGTCCCAATATCTCTATCTGCTTAATAGGAACATTCATAGGTACCTTATATGAATGGCTTCTGACATAAAAGTTGTAAAGAGAAAGGTGATAACGTATTTGAGATATTCTGGGCTTTTCAGAGGAAACACACTTCTCAAATCCAAAGCCCTCACATCAGTTTTCAATTATCCATGCTCACTGAAAAACAAGGCAGCGCTGCAGACGGAAATCTCTAGGGAATCCAAAATGTTTCTTTTAACCATTTGTTTTCTTCTCATCTCAGGCCAAATCTTTGCTGGAGACAAAGTGCCCAACCTGACAGATTTATGCCTCACCTTCTTTCTCTCACTCCTCTTTATAGTAATCAAACATGCCTGATTTTCCAGCTCAGTCTCGGCTTCACACATTTTGTTCCATTGTCCCTAGCAGCACACTCACACCCGTAGGCCACAGTTCCCCCATGGAGGTTGTCAGGGAGAATTGTATACCCACGTACCCTCTGTCCAAGGGACTAGCAAACAGAGGAAGGCAAAATGGAAAAGATGAGGGGAGGGAAAAGAAAAGAAACTGGCAAATCCTGAAGTAACTATTGAATGGATCTGAGGTAACCCCTGGGTAGGTGAGGTTTTCCTTTAATTGAGCCTCCTCAGAAACAAAAAGAACCAGGAGCCCAAGGCCCAGGAAAACAGGCCTGGAAACAGCTAAGCTAGTGCTCCAATGAGGCTTTCTGGGCCATGGGTGAGTAGGGGCGTGGGAGCTACGGTTGCAGGATCGCCTGTGACAAGGGCTGACTGTGATAGGGCCTGGTCCCAGGACATCTTGCTAGAACAGCTTGTTCAGCAGGGTCCCTGTACAGTGCCTCCTAGCACTGGGAGACAAGTTGAGCCTACAGCACAGTTACGTGTCTTGCCAAGTCATTTATCTTTTATTGGCTCTAACCCATACACACAAATTTCTTTCTTTCATTTTTGTCTTCCTTTTTACATTTTTTTTATATATTTATTTTTGTTCCCACTGTAGCACAAGCTCTCAGATCCTCTCTCTGGGAAAGCAAGAGAATCCAGAGGCTCTTTCTGCTTTCCAAAGGAATGCAAGGTCCCCTTGTATTTATAACTGTGGGCGAGAGAGGTGGGGGGCATGAAACAGTTCCTGGGCATTCTTTCCTTCACCATTTGCAACAGTTTTGTGTTCTGGGTCATTATTCCATTCAATTCTACGAGTATTTACTGAACTACCTTGTATGTGTTCCAGATGCAGTAACAGGCCTTGGAAGGAAACATAAGAGAGTATGATATAGGCCTTTTGCTTACAGAACTTTCATACACAAACAATCTTGTTGCTTTAAGAGTTTGGGGCAGCATGGGCTACCATGGCTTTCACAGACAGATCAGGAAGGGCTGCTTGAAGTAGTTGACTTCAGAGGCCAATAGACACATTCCACCAGATGGCAGCATGCCTTGGTTTCCAATTTGAGATGCAGAAAAACTAATATTTCAAATAAGTTTGCAGTCAGTTTAACCCACGAGCCTTTCAAATTAGACATTCTATTTGGCATGAGGGCTGAGCTATTTGACACACAATTACAGATGTAAAAAAAGAGAGAGAGAAAAGGCAAGTAGGGACCAAAGCCTACTTTGAATTGGACCCTTTACAAACACATACTCTTCCACCCAATAATAATAAAAAAAACTACCCACATAAAAAAAAAACCCACACACCTTGGCCTAGAAAGCCAAAGGGTATTCAGCCAGCTTTCAGTTCCCTGTGAGTGCTGAGTATGTACGTAAGAGGAAGAAAAAGCTACAAATGGAACTGGAACAGTGCCCTTCCACCAGCTGAGCCAGGTCACATCAAGAGGACAACAGGAGATGTGCCATGACAACATTTAGTATCTTTTACAAGCTTACATTTGAGAAAGCTTCACTGCCTCCTTTACTCTCACAATAGGATAAAATGTCGTTTGCCAAAATCTGTGCTCCAAAAGGTACAGTTTTAAATGGCAATGAAAAAATGTCCTCAGTTTTCTGTGAAAGACTTTATCCACTTTAATAATGAACTCTTCTGTATCTTGGGGGCCCAGACATTTGCCTTGGACCCAGTGGGGAGGAAGCTCTCTCTCACTCACTCTACTCCTTGGATATTCTGCTTGTCCCTAGAAAACCCCCAAGTCGTACTCATGGCTGCAAACTCTCATCTCCTATGAGCAGGGTAAGAAGGATTAAGGACCATTTAACAGTCCCCTTTGGAGTACTCCTACGGCCAGGGAAGAGCCCTACAATTCCAGTACAGGAGTTGCAGGGTTCCAGACCATTCTTAGATAGAAATACTGCTTCCCACTCAAAAGGATGTTGTGGTCATCATGTCTCCAAAGGGGAAAAACCCTTCCCCCTAGTATCAGCCTCCATGGATTTGCACAAGTCTCCATTTGTGGGCCAAAGGATTAAATTCCTAGATGATGGAAGGCAGACTGTTCTTATGGAAGGGGCCCTGGAATGGAAGTCAGAAGACCTGGCTTTCTCACTGACTTTAACCCTTCTGGATTTTAGTTTCCCCATCTGTAAAATCAATGAAGTCGGATATTTAATTATTCCTGTGCTGTTAGCTCATCATACTATAAATACATGTAATAGTGTTTTTGGAGGAAAGACATTACTTCTAGAGCCAAAGGGGAGCCCTGAATGAATGGCGCTTCTCAGAGAGTGACAAGAGACTCACCATGGTGATCCTCCCAAATGGGACAGTGGAGCTGATGTGAAATTATCTCCTTGCTTCGGATGGAGCCAGGAGACTTATGAGAAAATGAATGTTATAATTTAAAGTTTCTCTTTTCCTTTAGGGATTTGGAACTATTGGAGAAAAGGGAGAAAAAGGAATCCCCGGGTTGCCAGGACCTAGGGTATGAACCTGGAATGTTGCTTGCCTGGATCTGTCCAGTCACCTGGTCCTTTTCCTGCCTATTTGCTTCTTTATGTTATGTAACTTGATGGCCACCTAAGTGTCTCTTGTTTCTCTTCCTCAACTGTCTGGCAGGTTCCTAAACCTCCTTCTCTCCACTTAGCCCCATTCCCTTGACAGAGTGGCTCCCTTGAATAAGGCATGGTGTACCCCCTACTCTAGGTGCCTCCTCAGCCTATTTACTCTCCTTGCCCCCATGTATAATTACCTTCTGGGCTAAAGAATGATGTGAGTGTTGTCTTGCTTTCATTCCATTCTGTCCAAGGGAATGTGGGCAGGGGCGTGACACAGGAATGGAAGAAAGAGGGCCAAATGAAATCGTTATAGGACAGAAACAAGCCTGGGAGGTTCTAGAACATAGTGATGTTTGGAGTCAGTGGTTTCCAACAGTAATCTCATTTTATTAAACAGAGAAATAACTATTAGCCTCTCTGATTCCTAGCTTTAGGCACTTAGGTCTCGAGCTAGAAGCAGTTGGCCAACCTTAGCTTTAAATAAGTAATGTTAGAGAATTGTGTTTTTAGCTTGCCCATGAAGTTTGTTAAGAGTCCTTTGAGTATTTAGCAATATTCATCCATTACCCTGCCATTTCTTTCTCTACTTTTCCTTCTCCCTTGTCTTAAAAACACATAATCACCAACAAAGAATGCATTTGAGGTGGAAGACAAGAGGCCCTTCCATAATCTATTTAAATATCTCTCCTGACTTGGAACTAATGCAGACTAAGTATAATACCACCCAGCCCTTCCACCAAATTCCACCTACTACTTAAAATGTTTTCATTTATTTAGCTCTTTAAAATGTTCCATGGGCTATTCAGCCTGATGGATTAGTGCTTAAAAAGAAGTCTTTAAGTTAGGTCTAGAAACATTCTCTTACCTGATTTTAGGATCCGCTAAATCCTGAGCTCAGTTGGATAGCTTTGTTTTGTATGTCTAGTGTCTTTTTCTAGTGTGGGCTATTAATCTCTCTAAGGTGTGGTTATTCTCTTTACAGGGTCCCATAGGTTCAGAAGGAGTCCAAGGCCCTCCAGGGAGACAGGTATTTTGGTTGATATCATTAAAGCCTTGATGTATAAAATCCTAATCAAAAGGCCCCCTTGCTTTACTTAACATGGCCAAAAGAAAACATTACTCATTATGTAAATTGTCCACCTCACTTTTATTGGTATAATTTTAGCCACTCTCTTCTTTTGTTTTCATCCAAGAAGATGGGCATCCAGTGTCAAGTTTGGTACCTTACCATGCCATGTTGTGGTCATGCATCTTTGGCCTATTATCAGGAATTAGCAAGGCCCAAACTGCTTGTATCCATCTCTAGCCTTGTGACCCATGTATCTCCTAATATATAAGTTGGCTACCAACTACCATACTGCCTTTCTGGAAGACCTTACAGCTTACAGAGTCAGATAGAAGCCACACATAGCCTGTAACGCCAGCCGAGATCCCTGTGCCATTTGCTCTGGCTTAATCCAAAGACAAGCCCCTCTTATGCTTTTATGCTTTCAACTTAGTGGTAACTGTTTCTGTCACAGGGCAAGAAGGGATCCCCAGGTTTCCCCGGGCTTAATGGAATTCCAGGAATTAAGGTAATGTCATTGGGAAGTGAAAATCCAGGGTTGGGGAGATAGAAAGGGTAAAGAATTACCATAAATGCCTACATATGAGATGAAGTATTTTTAATATTTTGACATTTTAGATGTCACTTTTTTTCTCAAGAAATGCAGGCAACCTGTGTTCAACACAAACAGCTGATAAGCATTTCTTGGATACTACTTAATCAGTGGTAAACTAAAAGGCATGGGCTGGTTGAAGCAAGTCCAACCCTAAGAGGAGGAATATTTTATTACTGACATTGTTTCGAATTGCCGGTCAGGCTTTATTATTGTTTTTAAGTTCTCTACATACAATGCATCCCCTTTTTTTTGCCTGCAGCTGGGGCAAACAGCTTCCACCACCCCACCCTGGATATGTCACTGTATCTGATTCTGGTACCTGAGTCCCTCTTTTGGGAGATCTGGGACTCCTTTGACTTCCTCTGCCTGACACCATCCACTAATAAGAGTAGTGACAGTAGCAGAGTCCCAGGCCTGCTGAGAGTAGGAAAAAAAGTTGAAACTCTGCTCTCTCCTTAGCATCTCTTGGGTACAGCCATGTTGTCTGTGCCTATGATATATTTCCCAGAAGCAGATTGTCCTTGAGTGGGGCCTTTGTCCTTGTCAGGTTTGCAGTTTGAGTGTCAGGCCTCTGTCCTACCTGTGTTACCTTCATCTTAAATTTATGGGACTTTAAAATGAACCTATGGACTAGTTGACCCCGAAAATCAGGGGTTAAAGAACAAGGAACCTTTCATTTTCCTAGGGATAGGCCTTGAAGGCACATAGATCTCGGGTGATAAGGTCATGGAAATATTTGTGTTTAATGTATTTAATCTTTGCAGGGTGAAAAGGGCAGCATTGGCCTGCCAGGCCCAGACGTTTTCGTCGACATAGAGGGTGCTGTGATCTCAGGTGCAACTTCTCCTTAATTTGAGTGGAGGAAAAAAGACAGGGGGTTAAATTCTATATCCCCTGAAATTGTTAAAAGGATATTTTATTAGCCCCTGGATTGCTGCTAAACACAGTATTGCCATGGGCCCCTCATGTGTCCTAAGTTTGGGGAATAAAGCTAACTCCGATTTCTGGGGCAGAGAAACCAATCCCAGCACCCCATTTTTGTGTTGGGTACACCAAGACTAGAATTTGGGTCTGCCTGGGCCTGAATTTCGTAAAAATAGTTCTCCTGGGATGCTTAGGAAAGGATTGATATCCTCCCTAGCTGGACTGACTTCTGCTCGATACTACAGGACACTCAGCGTCTCATATAGATGATCCCATGCATGCTTGAGCTTGACGATTTCATGGGAATTAGAAAAGTATCTTTGGTTAAGGGAGAAAATAGCAGTATGGTGCTTTAAAAGTTTGTCTTTACCTCTCCTTGTCCTAGTTATTTGTCTATGCCCAACTCTTCCCTTTGCCTTCTCCAAAGATCCGGATGCCTAGTGTCTCCACCAAAGGCTTCTACTGTAATGTCTCTTCTACCTGAGTCTCTTGACTTATCCCTCTCTTCTCATCCTGTCAGGCCCATGCCCTGTCAAGTATTAATAGTTAACAGTGGCTTCCGGTGTTCCACCCCCAGGAATCCTATGTATATAACGTAAATAGTGGACTTCAACATCTTAACTGAAATGGTAGACATTTGAGGCATTACAGCAGATTGGTAGTAGTAGAAGAGTCTTCCTGGTACTTAGCAGAGCTTATCATGGAAGGCAAGCTCTGGCCAGATCAATGGTTAATGCTTGTGGAGCCTCGACTCCAGTAGGCCCATTGTCATGTGAGGCCATTAGCATCTGGGAGACCTGGGAAGGACAAGAAAGGCACATCTAACCCCAGGGCAGCTCCCTGTGTTTCTTTTTTGACATCTGTGGGCCTCCTCTGTGTTTGTTTACTACTTTTTTCTTTCATTACAATGCCAGGTTATCCTGGAGACCCCGGTGTACCAGGCCTCCCAGGCCTTAAAGGAGATGAAGGCATCCAGGGCCTGCGTGGCCCTCCTGGTGTCCCTGGCTTGCCATCATTACCAGGTGAAAAACATAACCCATCCTCTGCACAGATCATCCCTCTATCCACTGTGGTTCTAAGCATCCCCTTCTATACCTCTGGGTCTGGGCACACACCTAGCCAAAGTCAAAGGAGAGTTAGACTATAGTCAGTAGGTTCCCCACTGCCAGCCCAAGGCTAATGTGTGTGGGGGTAGGGCCTGGGTGAGCAGCTTTCCTTTGGCTTAAATAACATACCATTGCTAGACTGGCAATCCCAGACTGTCACTGAGATTTGCAGCAACCAGAGGGGTCCTGTGTTGAGCTGCTGGAGCCATGTCACTCTTCTGTGGATGTGCCATCCCAGCTGATGCTTGCCAAGAGGGGCTAACAAAAGCCCAGGGGAAAATTTGTACCCCTACCCTCACTCTCAGCTTAAATCTGGCACTAAATGGTCCCAGGATCCTGTGGGTGACACCCTTGAATAATCAACAGAGGGACATACCCATATGTCATTCTATAGTGGCAGGCAGAAAAAGGGCATGGCAGAGTCTGGGAAGCAGTGATGTCCCAGGTATAAAGCCCCAGACATTACTTTTAAGGTCACCAGTTTCTAAATTCCTTGGATATGGGCTTATGTAAGGATACTTGTGCTTTTAAAGCAGCCACTTCAAAAAGGTCTAGCTGGTCCCAGCACTAAGGTGGAAAAACATAAGAAGTGGGAGGCTGGAGAACCAGGTTTTCCTCTCAGGTTTGCCACTAAGAAACTCTGGGCCCCTGTCTGTGTCTCCTCTTTTCTTTGTGCCTCAGTTTCCTAAGAGGTTAGGCTAATTGATCCCTAAGGACCCTTCCAATTCCGATGCAAGAGAAAGGCAAATGCTTTCCCAGATTCTTCCCTTGGAGTTGTTTGAAACATATGCCACTGCTTGGAATATGCCAAAGAGTAGGACGATATGATGGGCATTTGTGTGTGGGCTTATCCTTTCAGGTGTCCCAGGTGCCTTAGGGCCGCAAGGATTTCCAGGGCTGAAAGGGGACCGAGGAAACCCAGGCCACACCACAATTGGGGCAGCTGGCCTCCCTGGCAGAGATGGTTTGCCAGGCCCGCCAGGCCCACCAGGCCCACCTGGCCCACCTGGTAAGTTATTCATTTCTCTTGTTGGTCTTGAAGCTCAGGTGTAACCCAGACTGCAGAACAGTCATGATTTTTGAGGGAGCATCTCACAGGTGAAACAGCTAAGCTAGGACACATGATAACTGCAGAGGGCAGCAATGAAGGCCCCATCCTCTCTGAGTCAGAACCCTGCCTCTACCAGTTATCAGCTGTGGCAGAATTTTCTCCCTCAAGAAACAAGCAAATCGGGCCATCTTGGTGGTCAAACAATATGTTAAAGCCTTCCAACTTTTGTACCCATTCCATTTTTCACTGTTCTCAACCCCTAGGCCTCTGGTTTTTCAGGTCCTGAAGAAGCAGCACTGGCTCTTTTGAGCTTCCTCTGGTTCACAGGGCTCCAATGGAGTGGGCTGAGAGCCTGAGGGGGGAAAAAAGCCAAGCCTGGATCCTCAGGGTGCCTGCTAAAAGCCTACACAGTGCTTGTCCTCCTTAGATCTGCTATCTGAGTATGGGATTCTAGATTCTGAGAGAGAGGCTGGAAATATTGCCCAGCATGTTTCTTTGTAACCTAAATCACATGACCACTGCATCTTGCACCTATTTCCTCTTTTGTCCCAAAGGAGCTTTCTGGGACTGCTGAGTTACTGAAGCTACTTTTTTCAATTCTATATCCCCAGTGTCTAGTACAGTGCCTGGGACATAGTAGACTTTCTGTAAGTATTAATAGAACAACTTGAACCAACAGAGAATCCTGTTGGCTCCTTACTGCAGACTTGGAGTCCCTATCTTGAATTTTATTTTTTTGTCTCTACTCTGGGTGTTGTTGAGCCTCAAGGACTCAGGCCTTGGTGGTTGAGCTGCTATGGTGAGCAGGTGAGTCATCAGGCTTACATAAGCTGCCAATCATTTATGTTTCTTTTTCCTGCAGGTCCAGCATTTGACACTGGAACCCTGCACAAAAAAGAGCCAGGGTTCCCTGGTCTCCGAGGAGAACGAGGGCCAAAAGGAAACCCAGGCCTCAAAGGAGTAAAAGGTGATTTTTATTCCCTTAAGTTTCTTGGTCTCCCAAATTCCTTAAAGAAGGTTTTATGGGGAATGAACAAAACAACTGCCCTGGGAACCAAAACAAAAGCAATTGTAGATCTTGATTGAGGATTTGATTATAGGATTATTGGAAGTGCGATATTTGGGCCTATAAGACTGAGGCTGGCAATTGAGGTCACGCAGGACAAGGTAGCCTGCGGGCTACTTTTCCTATCCCCTCCACCTACAGAAGCTATTGCCAGCAACCCAGGGTGTTAACCAGCACATGCTGCAACCACTCCCATTTTGCAAGGCCAAGGATGGAAGCTACTTACTACCTTCAGCCTGAAGGAAAGAGCTCTGAACAAGTCGAGACCTGAGACTCTGGAAAAGGCAACCAGCTCAAGGGAAAAAACTCCAGTCCTCACTGATGTTGGAGAACTGATCAGTGACCCCAGCCTTCGGCTGTACTAATTCTCTCCATCTTCTTGCTATCTTTGGGTCATTTCCTCATTCCTTACTCTGAGGGGAAGAAGCTCAAATAATTCAATTCATTATGGTTGCAGCCTAGACCCTGGTCGAGGAAGAGGTGAAACTACTGACTGAGGAGTGGTTTGGGGATGACCTAGGGGTTTTAGGTATCTGAGATCTTTCCTCTTCTCTTGAGGAATTAACAGCTCTCCTAGGCCTCAAACAGACTTCTAACTTATTCCTCTACTTTCTTATTGCCCTGTCATAAAATATTACTACCTAAGTTTAGAAAGCTTTATCTCTGCTATTCAGATCCAAGGAAGACTATTTGAGGAGAAAGGGCATTAAATTTTAAGTTTGGACCTAGGATGTTAATTTTGGCCCTCACTATAGAGCTGGTGTATTTTTCGGTACCACTCTCACTTCTAAAAAGGGGGCAGCTCTGATGCTTCCCCTTCTGTATTTCCATGGAGCCAAAAGGTTTTCTCTAAGTCTGGAATAGTGATAGTGATTCTCAAGCTTCATTGTACATGAGAATCATCTAGGGAGGTTATTAAAAAATTAGATTCTTGAGTCTGGCCTCCCGAGACTGACTGATTAGGACTGGGATGGGGCCCAGCAAGCTGTCTTACAAATAAGCATCACGGGTCAATCATGCAAGAGGCCCATGGATCATACCTTAGAAATACTAATACTAATCTGAAGAACAGACTGTTCTCTTAGAGTTTCAGAGATTATCAATGTCCTAAAAGTAGGAAGAGGCCCTTCAGGATCTTAGGGGAATTCAGCATCTCCTATGTTGGCACCAATTCTCATTTTTCAGACCATAAGCATGGAAGGTATAAGTGGTTGGGCCATGGCGCTAGTGACCCCTTGATACCTCTTCAAAAGTGCTTTGCTGAAATCCATTTTATTTGGCATTTTATTTGTCCCAAGTGTACAAAAGTCAGAGGAAAAGACATTTTGGTGAAGAGAACCTTCAAGTGGCTTGGATTTCAGACTTTCAGTTTGTTAGTGTGGGTCAGTGGTTCTCAACTGTGGCTGTGCACTGGGCTGTGCACTGATGGCTGGGCCTCATTTCAGGCTAATAAAATCTGAATCACTAGTGCAGACATACTCTGATGAAGAATAAACCAGGTTCATCTAAGTCTGTTCTCTGCAGGCCTTGTGATGCCCTCCATGGAGTCATTCAAGGCACAAATAACCACATCAGTTCTTCCTTCTTCTTGGAAAAATGGCCCACTTTGTTCTATATTTTTTTCCCCCAGGGGACTCAGGTTTTTGTGCTTGTGATGGTGGAGTCCCCAACACTGGACCACCAGGGGAACCAGGCCTGCCTGGGCCACAAGGTCTCAAAGGCCTTCCAGGCCTTAAAGGAACCAGAGGAGATCCAGGCTCTGGGGGCACACAGGGCCCAGCAGGGGATCCAGTAAGTCTTGCCAAACTTTGGCCCTGAGGGAGCAATGAGAGCTTTCAGGTGCACCTCACTCCCCGCCCCCCACCCCGCCCCAGTCACTTTCCTAAAGCACATAAAAGAAAGGTGGGGATAAAATAAAGCTTTGGGGTTTTGATCTACAACATGAAGAAGTCTGACTAAAGTCCCTTTCTACTATAAACTACCTACCATCCCTTTCTTCCCCCCTCCCTTCCTTCTTTCCACAAGATTGTTCACATTTGCCTAGCACAGTGTGCTGGGCCCCGAAGATAAAATAGGAATTAAAATGACGTTCCCTTCCTCAAAGATTTCAAAATTTACAAAGAATACAGAAAATGGGTCAAATTATAACTTGATAAGAAAAAGAAATTAAATAAAGAAAGAAAGAATACAGAAGATGGGCAGTTATTATCTAAAATGACAATATAATCAAATGCCCGGAACAGTGTCAAAATGTATCCAAGAGACCTGCATTAGGTCATCAGTGTGCCGGGTGCCAGAATTCTATGAAGTCTGCCTCTGTTGGTTATTCTCTTTGTCTCTTTGCCAGGGTTTATTTGGGCCTCCAGGTCTTGTAGGCCCCAAAGGAGAGAAGGGGGAACCAATTCTCAGTACAAGGTCAGGGATGCCAGGGGACCAGGGTGATCGTGGCCCCCAGGGGTTCCCTGGTGCGACAGGAGCCCCAGGCAAGGATGGAGTACCAGGTTTGCCAGGTCTGCCAGGCCTTCCGGTAAGTTGATCATTCCTGAGTAATTAGCTTTATAAATCCTCACACCTGACTTGGGTGGGGGGTGGGAGGTCTGATGACCATGACACAGGGCAGAACAGAGAGTCCAGAGTATCTCGCCCTACCTATGCCACTGACATTTTCACTCCATGATTTTTCTTTCTGTAAAATGAGAATCATTTATTTTCTCAGAATAAGTCATTGTCTCATTTGATAAATCTGGTAAAAATTGATCATATCACTTAAAAATGATTCAACTTCTTAATGGCTTTCCCCTTTAAGTAATACAGCCACTTTCTGTGACCTCAAGGGTTGTTATCCTGCTCATTTCCTGCCATTTCTTCCAACCTCCATCTAGAACCATTTTCATTACTAGATCATCCAGAGTTGACAAGACTCATTTCCATTAACTAAAGTCAGAGGAAGTTGATTGGTAAACTAGAGTGATAGAAAATTTTAACAAAACACAAAGCATTGGTCACACTGGTTACCTCTTTCCTATGGTCAGAGGACTCTTCGGATAAGTCTCTGAGTTAAACTTTCATTCTTTTTTTTTGTGCTGTCTAGGGTGATGGTGGACAGGGCTTCCCAGGTGAAAAGGGGTTACCAGGACTTCCTGGTGTAAAAGGCCATCCTGGTCCAATTGGCATCCCAGGAATTGGGCTGCCAGGACTTCCTGGACCTCGTGGGCTTCCTGGAGATAAAGGAGTAGATGGATTACCAGGGCAACAAGGACCTGCAGGGCCTCCAGGTAAGTCATGAAATCAGATGGCTTTGGACTTGGAAATTCAACCCTTTGTAGAGCAGATATGACTCAGATGCATGAAATGTGTCATAAGAAGAGGGGAGGCTGACCATAATTACTACTTTCAATCCTCTTAAGGGTTTTCATGTGAAAAAAGGATTATAATTGTATTGTGGTAAACTTAGAGGGCAGAACAATAGATTTTGCTCTACTTAGTGATTCCTAATAGTGCAGTCAGAAAATGTAGCAGAGCTATCTAGGGAGGTTATGAGCACATAATCCCTGGAAAAGTTCAAAGAGAGCAGGATGACCATTTATTACAAATGTTATCAAAGTAATGAGTGGGAGATTGGAGAAAGTGTCCTCTAAATTGTATGGTAATAACATTAACAAGGGAGAACCTTTCCTCAATTCATGGAATCTCAGATTGGGCAGAGACCCTAGTTGCATCTAGTCTAATCCTCATTTGATACCTTAACTCCCTCCCCTTTCTATAACTTTTTTCAACTTGAATTTCAGGAATTATAGTGAGTGACAGTTCTGCTTATAGATTTTGAAGGTGCCATGCTAATAACTGATCTTCTTCCATACAGCCAGAACAGCTCTTCATCCCAACTTTTGTGTTTCCACAACTTCTATGTTTCCAGTAGTGGTACCACACTTCCTATAGTTATCTGAAGTTTGAAAATTTGAAATTATCTCTTATTATTCCTTTGCAATGTCTCTTCTTCTTGCTACTAAACTCTCATTATCTCATGCCTAGTTTATCGAATACCTATATGCTTGTTGAAATAAATGGATAGTTGGTTGGTTGGATGGATGGGTAAGTGAGTGAATGACAACTTCCTAAGTATTTTTTCATCTTCTACCTCCAGAGTTTTCATATTCAATTCTACCATGAACACTGCTGCCAATTTAGTATCTGTAAAGTGCCAATATCATCATTTTACTTCTTTAGTCCAAAGCCACAAATGGTCCCCATTGAATAGAGGATAATGTCCAAACTTCTCAGCCTGGAATTTAAAAGTCTCCAAACATGGCCACCACTAACCTCTTCATATATCACACTCTTCACAATAAAAAAAAACCACCTAAGACTCCAGTCTTCTTCACTGTACACAAACATAACATGTTCACTTCCAGTGCCAAGATTTTTCCTATGTTGCCTTTATCTGGAATGTTCTTCCCCTTTTCTTTATGTAGTCACATAATATCCATCTTTCAGGGTTCAACATAAGCCCTACTTCTTCCATTAAGCTTTCCCTTGACCTCCGCAGTATGTGATTGCTACTTAAATTATATATCTCCTTCCATTAATGCTTTTACGTTTCCCAGCTACATTGTAAGTCTCTGGATGCTAAGCAAGATGAGTAATACTTTTTAGAGTTTCTCAACCTGCCTAGCATAGTGCAGTGTTCAAAAGAGACTATTATTTATTTGCAGAAGAAGGTCTTCCCCATAACCAAGGGGCTATTTCTTAAACCTGTTTCTCCTTTTTCCACTTTGAAGAATTTTAAAAAAAGAAGAAGACAGGATACCAGGTCTTATATAATTTTATTTATTGTAAAATCTATCTTTATGAACTGGTATAATAAGGATGGTAGTACAAGTTAAAACTTGATAATTCAAGATTCTTAAAACCAAGTCAATATTTCTTTTCACAAATTTTTAAGAAGGCTGAAAGGGCTTTTATCAAACAAAATCCTTCTGTCTTTTGAAAGTCTTAGGTTAGCTATAACTTTGCTTCAGCTCTGTCCCTAGAGACATTACTCATGGTCATTCCACTGCCCCTCTCCCAACTGAATCTTTAGGTCAGCCCATTTTGTAGGCCACTGAGTTATAATAGCATGACACCTACAAACTTACATACCCCCAAATCTGAATATTATCAACATTTCAACTGTTTGAGAACAGGCTGAGTCAACAGAAAAAAGCCCATGGTACCATTTCTATCCCAAACTTCACTAGTCCCTGAATATAGAAAGTTCTTAGGAATATAACGATATAGTAAGCTGTAGCTTGAGAGATGCCTTATGCAGAAAATGTCTGTCTTATTCTGTTTTTTGTTGCTATAACAATACCTGAGACTGGATAATTATAAAGAAAAGAGGTTTATTTAGTTTACAGTTTGAGTGGCCCATCTGGTGATGGCCTTGTGCTTCTTTAACTCATGACAGAAAGTGGAAGGGCATGTGTGAAAGAGACCAAACACCAGAGGCAACCTCACTTTATAACAGCCTGCTCTCGTGGGAACTAATCTATTTCCACGAAACTAATCTATTCTATGGAGAAATAACCCAGTCTCCTGAGAAGGAGATTAATCCATCTTAACACTTCCCTACACCGCCACATTGGGAACCAAGCCTCGACATGAGTTTTGGTGGTGACAAACCATATTCAAACCATAGCCATGTCCTTGCTGTAGTACCAAGACTTTTAAAAAGTTACTTCAAGCCAGGTGTGGTGGCATGCACCTATAATCCCAGCTACTTGGGATTCTAAGATGGAAGAATCTCTTGAGTCCAGGAGTTTGAATCCAGCCTGGGCAACATAGCAAGACCAGGACCCCTTGCCTCCAGAAAAAAAAAAGAAAGAAAGAAAGAAAGAAAGAAAGAAAGAAAGAAAGAAAGAAAGAAAGAAAGAAAAAAATTACTTCAGTAAAGAACATTAGCTTTCTCGGTGTCTATGGCAACCAAATATAACTCCTCAAACCTAGCTTCCTTTCCATACAATTTTTAAAACAAATAACCTGTGGGCGCCAGACATTTGCATTGTGGCCATTTTGGTTGCCATGAAATGTGCCCACTCCAATCAGTAGTAGCCCAGGCTAGGGCAGCTGCATTGCTAGGAAAGGGAATGTAATCATCAAACGAGTAGCATGAATTATTACAAACTTTGGGCAAGCAGACAACTGGCTGTTTCCAAAGAGGCTGTGTTCCAGATGCTCATGGTGATCAATCACCCTGCTTGTTACTGAAGTGTGGCTACTGTGTGCTTGATCCTGTGTGGGTGCCAGTACTCTCCACTCAGTTCAGACAGGGGAGTGGGTTGGTGGGCATATCTGGGCTGCTAACAAGACTGGCTTGGGCCTCAAGGGACTTCTGTCCTGGTTTGATTTTCTTCTTTACTTCATTGGTCTAGGTGACTGCTGCTGCAGGGAGAAGGTTGGTAAAGGAGACTTAGACACAGAGGGAGGTGAGAGCTAGCCAGGTCTACAGGTTCTCATATACCAGTGTTGGCCAAACACCCCTTTTTGTGTTCACCTTTGTCTCAGACACTCACAATGGCCTGAGTACCACACCGGAGCCCATGTTTGGAGTGGGGTGATCTTAAAGCTGGGATGCAAAGGCTGACACTGACTCTGACACTGCTTTGAAGGATCCTTGGCACATAGCTCCTACAGGGGGGAAGTATGGGAGTAAGTGGGCATACAGTGTCTGAGAGGGGCTGATTTCCTTCACCCTGCATGTTGATGGCTTGGCTGATCTCTACCTTAACCAATTTCATTCTCACTTAACTGGGGCCATAACTTGCCTTGGGAGATACCTGAAAGGACCCACACATGTCTGTTCTTTATTCATTAGACCCAGAACAAATTGAGACGTTTAGAATCTTGATAACCAGAGGCCCTTTTTATTCTGAAGATGAATTTTGGCATTAATGGGGAAAATCTGAATAATTAGGTCATTTGTTGCACTTATAAAACAGATCATGGGTAGAGCAGATCTCTGCTTTAAGGAGAAAGCTCTGAACTGAGGAATGTAAATTAAAAGACAGGATGTGAAGTCAAAGAGCCAGATACCAGTGTGCCTTGGAAGTCCTTACCTTTTCACCATTTGAAACCTCTGCTTGCAATACAGAAGCGTGGTGTGGTATATAGGTCTGAGGCAAAATTACGAAGGGAAATATGTCCTTAATTTCCTCTGGTTTCAACCCACCTTCCCTTTGATCATTATTTTTCCTATGCTGGTACCTTTCCAGATGCCTATTCTCAGCCCCATCTTCTAAAGGCTATTTAAAATCTGGCTGTCACAGGTGGAAAGAAACTGTTAAACTGATCTGATAAATTAAGGGTGGATGGCTTTATGTTTGGACCCAGCCCAGGGATGTTTTTATTTTACTAAGTTTGTTTCTAAGACATAAAGCAATAGAACTGTAATGATAGAGTTTGACACATTGGAGCCAATGGGCTATTGAGATAGTGGGGCACAAGAGAGTCTTCTGCAAGGTCCATCTCACAATACCATCTATATTGTCTATGGAGGCAGTTCTTCAGCCTAGTTCAAAGGACCCAGGCCCAAGCCAAGCACAGGGTTGGAAGCCCCCTCCCAGTGAAGCATCTCATCATGAAGCGCTTGCCTATAGAGCATGTTTCCATAGTAGGGAAACGACTATCAGAAATAGTTCTGCCATCTCAATGTCTGGCAGGAGGGAGGTGGGTGTGACCACCTGTGGAGGAGGATCCAGGCTTATGGCTATCTCTCCTCCTGTGGAAATATGACTATGGAAACCTGAGGTCTAAAAGGCAGAAAGTTGCTTCCCTGGCTACAAGTAGTGTCACTAACATGACTGAAGTAGAAACCATGGTATGGCCTTACAGGAGCTCTTCTGAATACTCCTCCTTACATAAGATAATGACTATTATTAATTGAGCACATAACCAGAGTGCCAGCCACTGTGCTATGTGCTATTAGCTCTGTTTCATATAATCCTCACAAACACCATATGAGAGAGGTAGTTCCCATTTTACACATGAGGCTCAGAGAGGTGTAAGTATCTTGCCTACACAGCTGGTTAGTAGCAGACCTAGGGTACCAGCTCAGGTCTGTCTAGCTTCAGAGCCCAATCTCTTAACCAATACATTATGCTGTTCAGTATTCAATCTTGAGTTAGGAAAATAGAAGTGGGATTGGAGAAGGAATGCCAGCCAGTTGAATAAGCAGTCTGAATCATAGGCTGTATACATATTTTTCAGAAATACAATTTGGGATTTATTTTAAGTACAGGCAAAGGCTATAGAGGTTTATTAAACTGTTGGCTCTGTGGTTTAAAGCAGACCTTGGGGGATTGTTTTAATGAATAGGCAAGACTAATTTTAATTAGCATAGCAATTGTTTGTAAATGGTACTCGAGGGAGCCGACAAGCAATTTGTTCACCAGTATTTTATTAAACCTCGCCTCTGTGATCTTATAGACTCTTTTTATTTGTATTATGAATGAGCGAGGAAGAATTTGCTAGGGGAAGGGCTATGCATGTCAATTCTGACATCTTGAATATTGAAATTGACTACTCCTTCTCTCTGAGTAGCAGAGTTGACAGTTTCAAATAAGGAGGTGAGGGAAGGGTCACCATTTGCCTATCATGGCCAAGAGACTGAGGTCTTCATTGTTTGCCTGGTATACACATAAGGGTTTGACCAAGGACAATCAATAGGTTTTAGTAGATCCCAAATGAAGTATATTAAAAGAGCCCATTGGTTTGGGGAAAGCTTCATTCCAAGAAAAGGGTAGACATGTGAACTTGAGGAGTCTTTATACTCTCCCATCTAGTCATATGGGCACAATGGACCCTTAGGAGTAACCCCAGGCACCCATCCTAGGGAGAGGCTCTATCTGAGGGCAGGGTGAGTAGGCAATTGCTGTTTGCTGCTGTTCCTGCACAGGCCACTTCTAGGAAACCTTATTAGGTATCATCTGCTGCATAGGTGACTGCTTGCCCACTGGGCACCAATGATTTGATAAGTAACATCTGGGCACTTGGACACTTCTTATCTGTAAACAGTTATACTGCTGATAATGCCCAAAAGCTTCTGATGCCAAGGTTTTCCTGTGTGGGCTCCCAGCTGCTGAGTGGGGAGAACTTGGCTGTCCCATTAAATGGAATGGAAGTAAAGGAGCATGCTAGGGGGAAATCTTCCTTGACTCAGTAGGTTCACCGGATGCATACATGTTACCATTTACAGGAGTCACCTTGCCTTGTATTATTCCCGGGTCATACGGTCCATCAGGATTCCCAGGAACTCCTGGATTTCCAGGTATGGAATGAGGCCAGATAACTGAGCACATTTGTAAGGGCCATGAGCCAAAGGAAGCAGAGGATGGCCTGGTAGCATTTGAGTGAGGATCTACATTCCTCCTGAGGGCAGCCTTCAGGATGGAGGAGATAGAATGGTTCCGGGAGAGGGCAGTGTGGGGAGGTGAGACTAGGAGAGACCCTCCAAGAGTCTAGGATTCTTGACTGAACATCACACATCATGCCTAGCCATGCTGACTTTCCTGTCCCCTTAATATTTACATTTGGGTTTTCAGGCCCTAAAGGGGCCCGTGGCCTCCCTGGGACTCCAGGCCAGCCTGGATCACGTGGAAATAAAGGAGAGCCTGGGATTCCAGGAGTAGTTCACCTCCCTGAATTGCCAGGTAAGAAAAGGAGCTTGTCCTTTTGTATGAGTGTGTGTTTGGAGTGAGGTAGCCCTCCACCAAGTACAGCAAGCCAGGTTTGCTCACCGGTGTGGGTGGGATGGTTTGATTTTATACCCAAGCAAGACAGAGCATATAGAGCCATAGAATGATGGTATATCAGAACAATAAGGGTCATTCGAGATCAGCTGGGACAACCTCTTAACTTTCAGGTGAAGAAACTAAGGCCCAAATAGGAAATGACTTGTCCAAGATCACAAAGCCACTAGTGACAGAGCTAGGACTCTGCTAGACTGCCTGCCAGTCCTATGACAGTTTCCTGGATCAACTCCTTAAAGGTCAGAGAAAGAGATTGAGATCAGTCAGAGGAAAGTTGTCCATTTCTATCTCTCTTTGCATACCCTGTTCCAACCTGAGCTTCATGGTCAGTCCTACTCTGTAGCAGTTCTCAAACTGTGCTTCAGCATCACCCAGGAACTTATTGGAAAGGCAGATTCTCGGCCTCTCCCTGAGACCTGCTGATCAGAAACTCTGGGGCTGGGCCTGGCAATCTGTGTGTTGCCCCAGGTGATTGCGACACTCATTCACGTTTGAGAACTGCCACTGCTCTAGGGCTTGGGGCTCATCTTGGACCACGTGCTCTGGGGTTCCCTCCACTACCCTCTCCCCACCGGAGAAGAGGGAGGCGTGACAGCAGGAGCCAGACAACTCCAGGAGAGGCTGAGATTTTGCCAGGAGGCCTTGGGAGTGACCTGTGCTCTTTGGCAACTGTAGGAGCCCGGAGCAGGTTGCTGAGCTCTGCTCATGGCCTGGCCTCACTGAACTACAACCTCCTCTGAATTACAGGGTGCAGCCCCTGCCTCTGCGCGAGGCCTCCCAGGACCAGAGACCCCTGAGCTTCAAGAGAAGTGACATATATTATTAAAATAAACATGTTAGCGTTCGTATTAGAAAAATCCGCCTCAGAGATCTTTACCCAGACAAATCACTTCTAAACTTCCACAGCCTTTTATTTTTGCCTTTTTACATTTAGGATTTCCTGGACCTCGTGGGGAGAAGGGCTTGCCTGGGTTTCCTGGGCTCCCTGGAAAAGATGGCTTACCTGGGAAGGTTGGCAGTCCAGGTTTACCAGGTTCCAAGGGAGCCCCTGGTGACATCTTTGGTGCTGAAAATGGTGCTCCGGGGGAGCAAGGCCTACAGGGATTGCCAGGGGACAGAGGATTTCCTGGAGACTCTGGCCTTCTAGGACCTAAGGGTGACTCTTTTTGTTCCACTTATTTAATGATTGAATATCTTACGTTAATCAGTATACCTGCATGAATACTTGCATGAATCAGGGGTGATGGTTTAACGAGAGGGTTAAAATGAAATATCATTTTGTTCTGGCCCTCCCTTTTGGGAAATCTTCCTTAAATGGCCTGAGTCCATTTTGCTGTCTTAGTAATTCCAGAAGTGACCACAACCCATAGTCATATTTCTTGCCAAGCCCCTGGTTTACTGCTGGGGATAGCAACAAGGCTAGAGTTGAGAAGACAGTGGCACCTGGGATGAATCCTGGGCCAAGCTCTTGTGCTGCAAGTTGGTTTGGTGACTCAGTCCCTACTATCCATCTAGGCTATGAGCATCTATCCTTTTCTTTTATTAGGTATACTTGGGAAGTCTGGCTTGCTAGGTCCCAAAGGTGAACGGGGCAGCCCTGGAACACCAGGACAAGTGGGACAACCAGGGCCCCCAGGGTCTGGTGGTCTGTATGGTACCAAGGGCAAACTCGGACCCCCAGGAGCACCAGGCTTTCCAGGCATTTCAGGTAGGTCCTTTGGAAAAGGAACTTTAGCTAGGCCCTGGGCCCAGGTGCCCTGAGAGGCAATAACAGCAGGATGACATGGTCAGAATTTAGAATGAGACTTGACTTTCCTAACCTCTCAAATTTCAAATCTCAAATCACTCTCACAGTGCCAAGGGGAACAGATTGCTGCAAGCTAGCTTCCAAAATATTACCACAAATCTCGCCCTACCCCCTCCTCCATGGCTTCACACCTGCTTTTCATGCCTTAGCCTCTCTCCTGCCTTCCCCAGTTAGAGAAGCCATCCTCATTGTTGATGTGGGTCCAGCCCATCTCCATTGCCTTCATTGGGGCCATGGGGAGCCTGCTTCGGGTTGGGGAGAAGCTTGAGTGGAGTGTGGCCACCCTGGCGGCATGCCTCAGGCGAGCGTGCCTCCGAGGACCCACAGCCAAAGTGTCTTTCACTCAGGAGTGGGGCCTAACACCCCCTGGTTCCAGCCTGGTGTTGGCAGCTTGCCTTTTCCTCACACCGCCCTCCTCACCCTGCCTCAGTGACTACATCATTCCCTACCCCCACCCTTACTCCTGGCCAAGTGACCGAAGTTGAGTTATTTGCAGAGCCATTAATATCCTTTTTGTCCTTCTCTGTTTCTGGAGTCTTCACATAGGCTGCCTAGGTGAGAAAACACAGCACACAAGCTCACAGACTAACACCCCAACTGGCTTTGCCGCTCAGGGAATTATCTGACTGTACACTATAACGCGGCCTTGCTTACAAGGCCGGGGATCCTTGAGCTCATGCTGGGGGGTTGGCTCCCATTGAATTTCCTTCCCTTGTTGCGGAGTCCCCTTCACAGCCTCCCATTTGAATCCTGGGGCTTGCAGCTACTTGATGCTTTTCAACCCATAGAAAGCCAAGTCAGCCATTCATTTGGGTCCTTAGGGGCCCAAATACCTCTGTCGTCATTCATTTAATCCTTTGGTTTTTTAATTTCCTTGCTTTGTACCTGAACATTCCACTTTGGCAGCAGCTCAGGAGGTTAATCCCATTGACCAACTTTAAAGCGTGGTGAAAGACGTCTCAGAATACCTAGGAGACCAAATGGGCCTTGTGGGTTTCTACAGTGCTTGGCACTAGGGGGTCTTTCAACCTTAATGCCAAGGAACTAGCTGACTTAACTGCTTGCTTGAGGGATTAAAAGGGCAGCCTTGTATCCAAGGCTCCCTGGGAGGCTGAAACAACGGCTCAGCTTTAACCTCTACTTCACCGATTGGCTCAGGAAACAGCCATTGTGGTGTGATTCAGACTCAAAGTACCAGGAGACTGGAGCCCAGTTGCCACCCTGGCTTCCCAGAGCTACATTCAGAGGCTAAAGTGTGAACCACATTCACAAAGGGAGAACAAGTTATAATCAGCAGGGGCTTACTCTCCCTGCCAGCCACTGTGCCATGCTGGAAGCAATAGCCACTGGCGTGGTGCTCTGGGTAGTAGGTGCTAATGCTTCAGCCAACTAACAACACTGCCTGTTAGCAGTTTGCATGTGCCATTGTTAAAGGGCCATTTATTTATAAAACCTAACAAGCCAACCAACCAGAAGCTATGGGAATAGGCAGTAGCCCAGATCTGGCCAGAACCTCACTTGACAGCTGTCCTGTGCTCTCTCCTGTGCTGATTCAGGGAATCCTGGAAAGAAAGGTTCAAGAGGCGAGATAGGTCCCCCTGGATCAACTGGAAAGAGAGGTTTGCCTGGGTTGAAAGGCCTTCCTGGATCTCCAGGGCTGACTGGCTTGCTGGGAAACGTAGGCTTGCCAGGGAGCACTGGGTTGCCAGGCCTCCCAGGCTCAAAGGGTAAGTGAAGTGATCAGTGAAGTGACCAGTAGGTGCCAAAAAGGAGCTTTCTAGTTGCCCAGCTTGCTCCCTTCTTTCTGCAGAGGAATGGGGAATACGGAGGGAGTTGGACGGGGCTTTTCATGGCAAGATAGTTGGACAAGGCTAGTGCTAAAGGAGGACTCCCACCCAAGATGAGTCACCCTCATTGCCTGCTGGGTGGAACACTGGGCTGAATATCATGGTTAGTAAAGCCTAGGGTAGTGACAGCCATACTGGGTTTACTCCATTGTGCTACTCCTACCATCAAGCCAGATAGCACTAACTTCCTATGATAACTTCCCTGATAGCCATCGGTGGTTGGGCAGGTGGCATCTCCATTTTAAACAGGGGAAAGTGACTGGTCCAGGGTCACACAACTGGTTAGCAGCAGAGACAGACTAGAGCCCATCGCTCTGCATCCTGGCCCTGGGCTTTTTTTGATTGTTTGTTTTTTCTGTGCCACACATGAGCTCTAATGTGGTGAATCATAAGAGAGGGGCCCACTTCTTTCCTTTGCATTTCTTAGTGCCATGTCCCTATTCAGGGAAGTGGTATAGTGTGTAATGACTAAGAGCTTGCTATTGACTAAGATCATTTTTTTTTTTTTTGAGACAAAGTCTCACTCTGTTGTCCAGGCTAGAGTGCCGTGGCATCAGCCTAGCTCACAGCAACCTCAAACTCCGGGACTCAAGCGATCCTTCTGCCTCAGCCTCCCAAGTAGCTGGGACAACAGGCATGCGCCACCATGCCCGGCTAATTTTTTCTATATATTTTAGTTGGCCAATTAATTTCTTTCTATTTTTTAGTAGAGATGGGGTCTCGCTCTTGCTCAGGCTGGTTTCGAACTCCTGAGCTCAAACGATCCGTCCACCTCGGCCTCCCAGAGTGCTAGGATTATAGGCGTGAGCCACCACGCCTGGCCTGACTAAGATCTTGGAGTTAGAGAAACCTGGGTTTGAATCCCTTCTCTGTAACTTCTTAGCCGCGTGACTTTGGGCAAGTCAACCTCTCTGAGCCTCCATTTCCTTATATGTAAAATGAGGATAATAATAGAAGTTCTCCTTTCTCAACAGGTGAGAAGGGCTCCGTTGGACTGATAGGTTTTCCAGGGATACCAGGTCTCCCTGGTGTTCCTGGAGCAAGTGGATTAAAAGGAATTCCAGGGTCAGCTGGAAAAGTAGGACCATCTGGACGGGATGGTAGTCCTGGTGAAAAAGGTGAGCTGGGGAATGGAATTCTGGAATTGCCACCCATGCTTCCCAATGTACACATTGTTTGTTGACTTTGTCATTAGTATGGTTTATACCAACCTTATGTTAGATAGTAAGATTCCGGGCTCCCGCATTAAGTCCTTTTAAACCAAAAGACCTAATCCCTTCTGAGTTAACATTGCATGTTAGAGGCCTTGTCTATACATTCCCAGATGATCAGTGGAGGAGGGTTTTGAGTAGGGTCTAAAGATGCTGGTGGACTTTGGGTTTGTAGAAGGAAAGGGCATACACAGAAATGCAAAGTTAGGGGAATGGAGGTGGGGAAGAAGATAGAAGGGCTCAGAAAGTGGGCTGGGGGTGGTGTGGGATAACATGATATGAAAGGTCATCCTTTCCCTGACCCCGTGTCTAAGCTCTCTTTCTCACACTGATCTCCTGATCTCCATCCCTGCAGGAGACAGAGGCGAACCGGGGCCAGTCGGAATGCCCAGTCTAAGACTTCCAATGCTGAACCTTTGGCTCAAAGGAGACAAAGGCTCTCAAGGCTCAGCAGGATCAGATGGATTTCCTGGACCCAGAGGTACTGGGGCAGGGGATGGACAGGAGAAATGCCCAAGAAAAGTTTTGCAACCAAACTTAGTTTCCTTCCTGAGAAAAGGCCCTGAAGTACAAGCCCCGCCCCCACCCTGAATAGCACTGTGCGGTCCAAGGAGGCTGCCTTCCTGGACTTTAAGTGCCTGGACTTTGAGACTGCCATTTGTCATTGTCACTGTAGAAGTGAGGTTTTCAACCACAGGCTGTGGTATCCCTGGGGTAGCTTGGCAGATAGTAGGGCCTGGGCGCTGAACTGCTTTACCGGTGCCAGGCTGGGGTGGCCCTGATGATGCCCCACAAGGCTGAAGGCATCTCCCCCCACTTTACCTCCACCCCCGAGCTAACTTCCCCCTAAGCCCACACTTGGCCTGTGACCCAGGGCACCTGCATCTTGGTGAGCAGATTTTCTCTTGCCCAGAGTCTTTTGCTAAGCCCTTTTGCTTTTTTCCCAGGTGACAAAGGAGAGTCTGGCCTCCCTGGGCTGCCAGGCCTGCCTGGAGCTCCTGGCTTCCCCAGCATCATCAAGGGACTTACTGGGAGGCCAGGCCTTCCTGGCTCCACAGGACTACGGGGCTTACCTGGCCCGAAGGGGTCCCCAGGGATCACAGGTTTCCCAGGAATGCCAGGAGAAAGTGTAAGTGTGTCCAGATCTTCATCTCTCCACCAGAGAAGGGCCACATAGCAGGGGGAAACACCCCCACTGCCCACCTTTCTGATCCCAGCCCCTTTCCCCAGGACATCCTCAGGCAAAGCCCTCTCCTTGAGCATGACAGGTCTTCCCACCCTTTCCAGAACATCCCCTCCTCCTTTGTTCATGTTATCTCCCCCACGTGGCAGAGCCTCCTCCCACCTGTGCGATTGCCCAATACCTGCCTGTCCTTCAGGCCCCAGCCCAGGCGCCAACTCCTCCAGGAGTTCCTGAGCTCCCACAGTGCTGGCACTCTGCACGTCTCACTGCTGACATTGATCCTGGTTGCTTCTGTGTGGGTCTGACTTCCTCAGTGAGATTGTTAGGGCTTGAGAACAAGAACTGCCTTATATGCTTTTTTGTCTACATCCTACTGCCAGCATTCCACATTGAGTTTGGCACATCGCAAGAATTCAGGACAGACTTCTTGATGTTTTGATAGAAAAGTCTTTGAAGCTCCGCAAGGGGCCAAAACTAGCAAAGAATCGAGTCCAGCTTTTCTGGGATCTTAAAAGGCAGGGAGGTGGAGTAGGCTTAGCCACGAGACAGACTTTTATTTGAATCCCAGCTCTGTCACTCATCAACTCTGTGATCTTGTGCACACTGTTTAACTTCCCTGAACCTCACTTTCCTCATCAGTGAAAATGGGAATAATATTCAAACCTCCTTCAGACAGTAGTGAGGGTTAAGTGAGATGATACATGTAAATCACTTAACATTGTGCCTGGCACATGACAGGCTGTGCATAAATAGTAGCAGTATCGAAGGGTCTAAATGAACTAAATCACAGATTACCTGTGCTCCCTGCAGGCAAAAGTATCAGCCCATCTGATGGAGAGAACACCCACACACACACACACTCTCTCTCTCTCTCTCTCTCTCTCTCTCTCACTCTCACTCTCACTCTCTCTCACTCTCACTCTCCTAAGGCTTTTGCAAAATAAATAGTCCTAGACTGGATAGTCCTAACTACTCTCACACTAGGAGGGATGGAAATAAACTGGGAAGACATTCCAGTAGGCATCCTAGAGTGAGCAGAGCTCAGAATTAGGAGAAGGTATGTCAATGTGAATGCCAGGTGAAGCCAGGCAAGGAAGTAGGCAGAGTGGAGGAGGTATGTGACATATGTCTTTACTGGGTACTGGGTACTTCTCAAAATGAATTAAAACCATACCAGATACCAGTTGTTGAACAGTTCTGATGGCAGCTAACATGTCCACTTCCCAGACTCAGATAGTGTGTTGGACATTAGCCAATGCAGCGAAGACAGCTTTTCCTGTGAAAATGGTAACATTCACCCAAATTCAGACTCCAGCACCTGCACACACACAACCTGATACCTGGTGGCAGGAAGACCTTGTGTTCCTTGAGGAACCTGTCGCAGAAGGCTAGCCCTGCATAGTGAAGCAACACTTCTTCCTATGCATAATGGCTTCAGAGCTTTGACAAGGGTGGTGGTAGCCGACTGTCTGTGAAATACATAGTGTGCCTGGCCTAATTGCCACGTTCCGTATTTTTAAGAGACTCAGTAGAGCAGCCACACCTTGATTTCCTAAGATTCCAATTTTGATAGGCAATGGGAAGTTGTGAATGACAAGACAAGGATTAATCTGCAGATGGAATCCTTCCCCTACGAATCCTAAGTATGCGCTTCTGCCCTTTGCTCAGCACCTTCCCGTTCACAGGGTGTACCTACCACCCACCCACTGTCCACCACCGCCCCAGAGTGCATGATAGAAATCTCTCAGGCAGTGGCTCAGTGAGGAGAGAGGAGGTAAGAGGGTGAGCAGCCCTGAGCTCTGGGCAGAAATGATGATTCCAATGTTGCTTTGAAGGGTGCCCAGGGTCTCAGTGGAGCTCCTGGATTCCCAGGAGTATCTGGTCTCCCAGGCTTAAAAGGTAAGGCATTTTTCTCTTTTAATATGTTTTTCTAGAGCAAGATGAATTTCTAGGAGGCCGAGGGCTCTCTTGGGGGAGGGCAGGATTCTATGTTTAGGGGAAAATGAATTGATGTACATTTTCACTTTGGCAAAATCCCCTTGGCTGTCCTTGTTCCTCAAAGACAATGAATGCAACAAACAGTGGTACCTACCAAGATCTCTATCCCGGGCTTTCATGGAGCCAAGGAAAAGGCTGTCCCTTGGCTTTGTGATTTGACCCATCTGCCTTCCAAACTCAGCAGGAGAGGAGAACCTCAGCTCTAGTCTTTACCCCTGATGAACCTAGCCCTCTTAGCAGGAAACATTCCCTTCTTTGCCAGCCTCACTCTTCCATTCTGGTGATGTTTTAGGGCCATGCCTACCATCTTCTTTGCCCATATCGAGCCTAGTTGATGTGTTTCCCAAAGGAGATATGCTGTATATAGCAGCATTTCATGCCAGTAGCCTGGTAGCATCCCAGCTCCTGGATAGTGATTGGTCACCGTTTATCCAGTGGATAATTTTGCCAAGGAGCTCCTCTGGCTACATTAAATCTGAAAAAATTTTGTGTTCAAATGATCTTTTTGGTGCAAAATGAGCTATAGCTTCTCCTGACCATTTAAACAATGTTTTGGTATCCCCAGGAGATCAAGGCCAAGTGCTTGAAATTTCTGGTAGCCCAGGACCCAAGGGACAACATGGAGACTCTGGATTTAAAGGTAAGGCTACAATATTTTTGTCTCATGTGCTTCATAGACTCCTCAAAACTAAAGATTGGAAAGAATTTTGGAGGGACTCAAGTTCTGCAACTTCTATCCAGTGCAGAAAAATTCCTTCCTACAGGTTTTCCAAGCAAACCAGCCTATTATTCCTTCAAGACTCGTAGGCTAGCAAAGACCTTTGAGATAATGGCATCCACCCCTTAAGTTTATAGACTGTGCTTCTTGAACATTTCCACCCATTGTTCCCACTTGTGCAGAACACTCAGAACAAATTTACTTACTTCTCAATTGGATGGCACATGCCAAATGTAAAGACAGCTGCCACTATCTTTTTCAGAGTTTCTTCATTGGATCTAGTTCCCTCAGCAGTTCAGAATCCTCCCTTTCCCATAGAGGACCACACTGCTGAAAATGTGGCCTGATCACTCAGCATTTTTTTTTTTTGCAGGTGCAAAAGGAAAAGATGGACCAGCTGGTGATGTGGGTTTCCCAGGAAAGAAGGGTGAGGATGGGAAAGTTGGTATTTCTGGAGAAGTTGGCCTCCCTGGCTCCCCAGGTACCATTCCACATAATAGCTTTATTCTGAAAGACTTATGATTAGCTTCAAGCCATGCCCCATTCTGAACTTCTGCCTTGGTTTTACATTTAGGACTTCCCGGGATTGCAGGTGTGAGAGGAGAACCAGGACTTCCAGGTTCCTCTGGTCATCCAGGGGTAACTGGGCCCCTAGGACTACCTGGCTTAATAGGACCCAAAGGTATGTGTATTTGGACCAGGCAGTGAGGAAGAGTTTCCTTCCCTCAATAAACCACGGTAACTACTTTATCTCAGAAGATACTATATAGGCTTAAGCCAGGCCCAGGGGAGTCACTGGGCCATATGAGCAATAGCGAGAAAAGAAGATGAAAAGGAATGAAGGTAGGCAAACGTGAATGAGAAGAGAACTATCCACGGAGCGAAGAGTCAGCAAGGAAGGTCACTGCCCTGGCATATGTAGCCTTTGCCTGACTTACAGATTGGGCGGCGAGTTTCTGGAACCAGTCTCTGGGAGCTGGCAACTCAAGGTCTTGGCATTGCTACTCTGAGTTCTTCTTGAAGATACCTAATTAGCTAGCATCCTACTCTTAAAGCCGATTGGTCTCTGATAAGAGTCATGAGAACCTAGGGTGTAGGATGTTGGTTGGGGTGGTCTGTTCTCCCTTAGAGCATTGAGTAATGCTTCAAGAAAGACCAGGACTTTAAAATGAGGACCTTGAAATGCTTTGAGGGCAGGTAGCTACCTCGTGCTGACCCTTCCTGATTCAGAGTTGCTATGGCCATTTCTGATGTTCTCTCCCTTCATCTCAGGCTTCCCTGGATTTCCTGGTTTACATGGACTCAATGGGCTTCCAGGCACTAAGGGCACCCATGGCACTCCAGGTAAGGAAGACCCTCAGAGGTGAGGAGGAGGGCTCACTTACCTGGGGCACCAGGTCTCCCAGAAACCTGGCAGGGGCTGGCCATGAATTCTTGTCTGTGGTATATCCCATATCCTTGGACTCATGGATCTCCTTACCAGCCTCCAATTTGAGATCTCTTGATACAGGGAGGAAAGAGGATGGGGTTTGTCCTTCTATCCAAATCAGGTCCCCTTCCTATTACTTCAGTACTCTGCCTCTTGTGTTGAGCAGGCCTCTCAGGCCCCAGGCAAGTGAGCTAGGCTGAGTTCTATCCCTTCCCACTGCATCTCCTCCTAGGACCCAGTATTACCGGAGTGCCAGGGCCTGCTGGTCTGCCTGGACCCAAAGGGGACAAAGGTTCTCCAGGAATTGGTATCGGAACTCCAGGGAAGCTGGGTCTAAAGGGACAAAAAGGTGGTCGAGGTAAGTGAGCCCAAGTCAGGCCTTATAGAAGCCAGGTTTGGAGCTCATCAGGGCCATGGAGCACACAGGCTTGGGCTGTGTATGTCTTCATGTCTCTGGGAGTCTCAGAACCCAGTGGGAATGACTGCTGAGAAAGAGAGGGGGTGTCAGGGAGCAGTTCAGCAACTCCCCTCTAGCCTCCAGACTCCTTCCTGCTCCTCATTAACTTCAGGGCCTCTCTTGTGCACTTGGCCAGCGCCTGGGTATGATGCTCCCGAGGGCCAGGTTTTGTCCACTTAGCCCTTAGAGGTTGGCTGGAATTTGGTCAGTGGCCACTGTGGATGGCACTCCCACGGCCCTGGCAAAACAGTGTGGCTGCTGGAAGAAGCCTAAAACTAAGAAAATAAATGTCTCCCCAGGACAGGACCACAGCATGTACTTAATTAGAATTTGTTGGGTTTACTGGAAACCAGGTTCTACCCTAATCTCGGCCCCCAATTCATCACATGGCCTGAAGTCCCTTTCTGAGCCTCCATTTTTCCACTTCCCAAAAAGTGAGAATGGATTCTCATTCCTCAACTTCCCTTAGGAATGTTCTGAAGACCCATATATATATCCCACTCAATGTAAACCAGGAAATGAATTCAGTGTAGCATCATGGTTAAGAGTAAGGGCTCTGAAGTCAGTCCAGATGGGTTCAAATTCCAGCTGTACTTCTCACTAGCTACATGACTTTGAACAAGGAAGTTACTTGTCCCTCAATCTCAAACGAACCCTTAGTTTTTCTTTTCTGTAAAATGGGCATAATAATAGAACCTACCTCATAGGTGTTCTGAGGAATCAATGAGGAGTGAGGTAATGTATATAAAAGCTCAGTGCCTGGCACATAGTAGGTACTCAAAAAAATGTTGACTATTATGTTATCGCATGTTACCTGGGGAAATCATATTCGTAAAATGTTCTGATCCTCATCACTCTCGGGCCTGAGATCTCACCACACTTTATTTATGTGCATGTTTGTATAATGTACGTATGTTTTTCAGGAACTATGTTCATGTATTAATTCATTTCCTGCTGCACTTTGAATTGGTGCATCTGCTATTTCTCTGTTTACTCTTTCCTTTGGTCTGGACCAACCTGTTCTTTTCTGAAAGCCAGCAGCTTCTCCAACGGAAGGGCTCAAAGCAGGGTCCCAGCCTGCAGAGAAACTGTGGCTTTTTTCATAAGACATAGGGAAGATGGGACTGGAGAGACGAATAGGAGCATTTCCTGTGGTTTTCAAACCTTGACTGGTCATTAAATTATTCATCTCCTTTATCTATCTGGGGTAATAAAATCTCAGTTACAAATGTAGTAAACAGCACATGTCGAGATGGATCCATTTCAGGAACATAATGCTGAGCAAATAAACCATGTCACAGAGGAACACATTTGGTATGATTCCATTGATAAACATTTAAAAACTAAGCAAACACAACCAATGTATTGTTGAGGGGTACAAATATACATGGTGAAACTGTGATGAAGAGGAAGGGGCTGATGAACCCAAAATTCAGCAGTAGTGGCCTCTGAGAGAGAGGAAAGGGGGTGGAATCTGTGGAGGACACACAGAGAAATTGAAAGGTAGTACTATATTCTTTTTCTTAAATTGGGTGATTGAAACACAGGTGTTGTATCTGGATTATTCTTTATACATTATTGTAAATATTCTATTGTATCCTCTCAATATCTAATTAAAACAATTTCTTTGCCGTATTCCCCCCCCACAGGAATCTATCTTAGATTGGATAATGGAAGTCAGTACAAAACAAAAATTTACCCCTAAGAAAACTTTATAGAATCCTTCTCCTTACAATACCTTTATTTGAATAACTTGTAATTACACCATCCATTTTCATATTTACACTAAATATTTAGAGGCTGCATTTGTATATTTAATTTTTTAAAAAACAGGGTCTTGCTCTGTTGCCCAGGTTGGAGTGCAGTTGTGCAATCATAGCTCATTGCAGCCTCGAACTCCTGGGCTAAGCAATCCTCCTGCCTCAGCCTCTTGAGTAGCTATGACTACAAGTACACACTACCATGCCTGGCTAATTCTTTCATATTTTTGTAGAGATAGGGTCCTGCTATGTTGCCAGGCTGGTCTCAAACTCCTGGCCTCAAGCAATCCTCCTGCCTTGGCCTCCCAAAGTGCTGGGATTACAGGCCTGAGCCACCACACCCAGCTTGTATATTTAGGTTTTTTTTAAGACTTTGACAATGGAATGAGTTAGAAAAATAGGCTATTTTGCATTTTCATCTGCTCATTTAAAGTGTTTTATTCTTAAAGAAATACATGATATTTTAGCACTACTTGAGGTCAGTAGTGTCTTCTTTCAGATTTGATAATACTCATATACTGGTATAATTATAAAATCAAGAAACAGGTAAAGGGAGGAGGAGGCTCACAAAAACTGCCATGAAAACTTTCATAATCTGTGTGCTGCCCACACCTACTCTATTATATGTGGATGTGTGGTGTCTTGTTTATTAGTTTTGCATAATTTCAGCTTACATATAAACTAAATATATATATATATACATATATATACATAAAGCTATCTTTTCAGGAAAAAAACTACATACAATATGTCTTTCTTTTCAGATTTTCACCTCGGGGAAAAAGAAAAATATTTCAAAGGTTCACCAAGGCATAACTAATAATGCCACAAGTAACACCAATGTGGCTTTGCAACTAGTTTTTCTTTTTGTATTTTTTAAAATTTTTCAAACCTAAAATAATTGAGAGATTTTCCTCAAAATTTCTTTTTTCCTACTCTAGATTTCCTCAGGATTCAATTAATTAACTTGCTATTTAAAAACACCTGAATTAATCTACCATTTTTCTTTTTACAAGTTTTCATGGATTTACTATATTTTTAGATTAATGTGAGAAATTCAGCATTAACATTTTTGGACTCTCTTGTCACAAACAAAAAAAAATTAAGAAGCTCAACCACCAGAACAGTTTATCAACCGGCTTGAATCTATTTTCTTCATTTGAATATCTTCTAGAATATGCCAAAGAAATACATTTCTTCCATGCTACGTGTATAATATGAACTTCCACATTTGTATGTATAGCTTTGATGTGTTTTCCCATCAAGATTACCATCTGTGTATGTGACATGAACATTAAATAAATCTTTTGTAATTAGATGAAAGTTTGGGTTTCGAACATACAATAATAGAATTCATTCCACAAACAGAAAGCCTGTAAAGTAGTATTAAAATTTGAGCAAACGAGTATTCTTTATCTACTCTAATAAATGACTATTCTCTTTGGCCAAAAACGGGAGGGATTTAGTACAGACACATTTGTTCTATCGGCAATAAGGTAATCACTTGGCTAATAGCATGAATTACCTATAAAAGATCATTTTCCAGTTGGCCTAGATGCCCCAGAAGGTAGCCCAAGAAGACACAGTAAGGCACAGCACTCTTGTGGCCTCCATTCTGATCAGCGGCATCTGCTCTGTTCTGGCTGGGCCCTGTGACCTGTCTCTGTAACCCAGAGACACACGTACCGGCTAACTTAGGAAATGTTGTTTGACAGAGACAGTAGGTTTAAAAACACTTGGGAAACTTCATTTCTAGGTATTCAATCATGCCGCCTTTTCTTTCTGATTTTGGGGAAATTGGCCTAAAATATTTCCATTAGCAGTGAAGTTGGGGGGCTAGAACTTTTCACAGCTCTATCCCAATAAAATGCAGCTCCAGCTGGAAAGAGGGAGTCTCTCTGAGCCCTGTCCTTTCTGTTTGTCTGCTTGCTGGGGAGATAGGATGAGGAGAGAGGAGCCCTCTGCTGGCGGTCTCTGGTCTGGCGCCTACCTGACGGCTTCCATTTTCTCCATGTGAACTTCCATTTTCTCGGACAGAGCCTGGCCCTCTCCTGGGCCCATCTAGCCCCTTTTATTTATTCTTTGCAGGTTTCCCAGGTATCCAAGGCCCTGCTGGTCTCCCTGGTGCCCCAGGCATCTCCTTGCCCTCAGTCATAGCAGGACAGCCTGGTGACCCCGGGCGACCAGGCCTAGATGGAGAACGAGGTAAAAACAGGAAGCCACAAGGAGGACTGGCCACTGCCTTTTTACCTGGCATTTGGGGAGGTCCTGTATACAGTGAAGCCCAGCCCCTGTTGCTGAGCATGCATAGGCCTGCTTGGCCGCACACCGATTACCTCCAGCCAAGACACAGGGGACTGGAATTGGCTGCATTTTGCTAAAAGGGTTTGGGAAAGTGCGGGCACTGGGACCCTGCAGACAGCGAGGAAACTCTCTGTCCTGGGAAGGGGCTTTGGCTTCCTATCAGTGCCTAGGCCTAGGCCTTCAGCAGTGGCCACTTCCCGTTCACCCCGTCCTCATCCCTCTTCCAATCTTATCCCTAGGCCGCCCAGGCCTCCCTGGGCCCCCAGGTCCCCCTGGGCCATCTTCGGATCAAGGCGACTCCGGAGACCCTGGCTTCCCTGGAATTCCTGGCCCTCTAGGGCCCAAGGGAGACCAAGGAGTTCCAGGTTTCTCTGGCCTCCCTGGAGAGCGAGGACTGAAAGGTATGGCTGCTCGGCTGGCTGCCCAGCCCTTCCCCACTCCACAGTCAGAGACAGCCCCTTCCTGCAGCCCTGTGGACAATGCTCTTCCCTACCTCACCCTTGCCTAGTCTCTACCTCCGACACCCCTCCCAGGCCAGGGCCTGACTTGCTTCCTTTGGACTTTGCCAGGCATGAGAGGTGAGCCTGGTTTCATGGGGACTCCAGGCAAGGTTGGGCCACCTGGAGACCCAGGATTTCCCGGAATGAAGGGGAAGGCAGGGCCAAGAGGTGAGTTGAGAGCACGGGCTGGGCTGATCCTGCACTCGAGGGAGGGGCCTGGGGGTAAGGTTCCTTCAGGACTCATGTCACCACGCCAAGAAAGCTTGGATGCCTGAAGCAGCTGGATGAAGCTCCTCCGGGGAGGTAGTCTCTCCACTTTGGGGATACTTCTGCCTCCCTCAGCTCCCAGGACTAAAGGCCACTACTGCCACCACAAATCCCGCCACTGCCCTCCTCTCTCTGCTTTACTTCTACATTAATGGGCATTGGGTTTGCACTCAGATCATCCCCCCACCCATCTGCTCAATCCAGAAATAAAGAACCATCCTTCCCATCCTTTGCCACCCCCACTCCCACTCACAGGCAATATTAGCAAGCCCCGAGGGTCATACCTTCTAACTGTGCCTTGCATCTGCTCACCTCGCGTCACCTCCACCACTATCCTCACATCCAGGGCTCCATTTCTCATGCAGCGCCCTTCCTCCCCCACCCCAACAATCATTTCTCCACACAGGGCCCAGAGAAATCCTATAAAATTAATCGTCTAGTGGTTTCCCATGGCATAGGAATAAACTAACTGTGGCCCAAAAGCCCTTTGTGACACCTCCCTCTTCATCCCTATCGGCAGCCTTTCCCCTTACTGCTCACTGTGCCCCTGCCACCCTGGCCTCTTGCAGTTATCCAAAAACACCAAGTCCTGGCCTACCACAGGGCCTTTGCACATGCCAGCTCTACTTCCTGAAGTGTGCTTGCCCTGCTACTCTTCAAATGGCTAATTCCTTCTGATGTTTTAATGGTCTCAGTTTAAATGTCACTGCTTATATGAAAGGCCACTGATTTCTTTCTCTCTAAAGCAGATTCCTCCACCCCATATCACCTTCTTCTCCCTCCCACTGTCACTACACTGTTCTTTTCTTCCATAATACTCCTCACAACTTGCCCTGAGATTAATGGTATTTATGCATGTTCATGTTTATCATAATCTTCATAACGGTCTGTCTTATTTACTGCTCTGTCCCCCAGTCTACCAGGCACATAGTAAGCACTCGAGAAATACTTGTTCAATGACTTAGTAAGCAAACTGTACTGTTAGTAAGGTAGCTAGCTGGGGTTGGGCTCCTAGGCTGTGATTCCAACTGAACCTCTGGGGTTGGGCACATCCCCTCAGCCTTCTTGTCACTGTGTTCTGACCGGCGAGTGAGTAAACCTACCACCCTGGCCCTGAGCAAAGGCTTAGCCCACCATATTTGCAACAAATATTTCCAGACTGCCTGCCACCTCCTGGGGCCTGAAGAGAGAGGATGAATATGACCCAGTCCCTGCCCTCAAAGAGTTATCAAGCTACTGGGGACATAGGTGGACATTGGGTGGTGAGAGCCATCCTGGAGGGATCTAGTGGGGACTGTGGGGACAAACAGAAAGGGCAGGAAGCTGGTGATTGCAAGACAGAAAGGAAGAAGGTTCCCAGGGCCCCATGCTGGCCTCTTCTGACTCGGCCCAACATTCCCATTTCCCCCACCTGCCCACAGGCTTTTCCGGCCCCCGAGGTGCTCCTGGAAAAACACCAATTGCAGAAGCTGTCCAGGTTCCTCCTGGACCCTTGGGTCTACCAGGCATCGATGGCATTCCTGGTCTCACAGGGGACCCTGGGATTCTAGGCCCTGTGGGCCTACAAGGTGAGGAGGCTTTAGAGAATGCGTGGGCAGAGCAGGGCCGCTGCTCTGGACTGCCCGTCCCTCTCTACTGTGCTGCAGAGAGATAGAGGGAGTGCGGTGGTGGATGAATGGCCACACTAGGCACTGGCAAAAGCCCAGGCCTGGGGGATAGGCAACCTGGCTTCTAATCCCAGCTTTTCCCCAACTAGAGCAGTGTCCTTATTTCTGATATGGGACAGCAGCAGATGCCCTGCATACTTCCCAGCATTGCTGGAGGATGAGAGGGAAGGAGGAGGAAGTGGGTGTGAAAGGGCTCAGGAAGGCCCCTGTGAACTAAGGACTACCCCAGGCAGGCCGCTGCCCTGATGAACGGTGTGCCCTCTCCTGGCAAGTCTTGGCATGACATACAACTCCGCTTTCCCAGGGAAGGCACATCAGGATCCTCTATTTTATTACCCACTGTGGGCTTTCTCTCCTGCAGGCCCCAAAGGTGTATCTGGCATCCCGGGCAAAGATGGTCCCAGCGGGCTCCCTGGCCTGCCTGGGGCTCTTGGCGATCCTGGTCTCCCTGGACTGCAAGGCCCTCCAGGATTTGAAGGTGTGGTGATGTGACATTAGGGGGCAGAGAGCTTCTGTGAGGGTTTGAGGCTAGAGTAGGAGTTAAAAAAAAAAACCCACCAAATCAGAGACTTAGTAGACCTGGCAGTAGAGCCTGACACTAGTAGGAGGCTCAAAAACTGGGCCGTTCACTCTCTACCACCCTCCAAGTCTAGGAGGGAATGCCCTACATTCCAGAAGGCAAAGGACTCTTCCAAATCCTTTTCTGGATCTCTTCAAGCTCCTAAGAGCTCTGACTCTATACTATACTACAGCACTGCCCTCTGCCTTGCACCTCCCCTTATCTCCCCAGGGATCCTGGCATGCATGGGAGGGGTTAGTTTAAGGGGTTAACAATTTTTGAGATAAGGTGTGGCTGCCCATAGACCTCTGCTATTTACCTCCCATTTTATATCAGGGATGGCGAATCCGTTGTCCTGAGTAGAGAGCAGTTCTTCAGTGTTGCGATTGATTAGCCATGTCTGCCATGGGCAAGTGAGGAGGGCAAGATTTCGCCCTGCTAATCCTAACTCTGCTTCCAGCGCCTCTGATTCAGCAGCTATTAATACTTAGTTACCACCTATCAGGACCTGCAAGGCTGGACGCGAGAAGTGCCCTGCTCCACCTCCTCGTCCCCACTCAGAGAGAACCCAAGGCCAGGTGGCAGTGGGAGGGACGCCGGATAACGCACTTTTAAAAATGGGGACACTAGCTGGATACAGCCGAGTTGGAGTTCTAGCTCCACCACTTACTAGCTATGGGACTTCTGAGCCTCAGCGTCTTCATCTACAAATTGGGGTCACCATGAGGACTGAGTGAGGTAGCGCGTGTACATAATGTGCCTTGCACAGTGCGTGGCACAAAGCGGGTGGCCGATGTTACCATTAGCTGCACCACGCTCACCTTTTATGTGCTTTCCTTCTCAGGAGCTCCAGGGCAGCAAGGCCGCTTCGGGAGGCCCGGAATGCCTGGCCAGAGCGTGAGAGTGGGCTACACATTGGTGAAGCACAGCCAGTCGGAACAGGTGCCCCTGTGCCCCGTCGGGATGAGCCAGCTGTGGGTGGGTTACAGCTTGCTGTTCGTGGAGGGGCAGGAGAAAGCCCACAACCAGGACCTGGGTAGGTATCGGCTCCAACAGCCAGCCCTGGGCACCTGTCCCCACAAGGACCAACAGCCAACCTCCTCTCTCCTCCCAGCCCTTGGTGGGCCCACTGTTGTGTAATGGGTTACAAACACCAGCTCTGGAGTCAGGCAGATCTGGGTTCAATTCTGACTCTACCACTTACTAGCTGTGTACCCTGGGCGAGTTATTCAACCTCTCTAAGCTTCCACTTCCTCCTTAACCACTTCGGTGCGGCGCTCACCGGCCACGAAACCTTGCCCACAGCCAGCACCGATAGTCTGCACGATAGTTTGTGCTGTGCATTGACGACGCATCTGTTTTGCTCTTGTGTGATGAGGAAAGCTTTAAAGCACTGAAAGCTTGTTTTACTTTATAGGCAGCTTTACTTGTAATGTAAATCAGAATAGGTAACATATACATATATGTTTTCATTACATTATTTTTAAATGTTCACAATTTTATTTTGATAAATGAAAAATCAGAAAGGTCATATCATGGCTGTCGGCTAAAGTCACTGTGCACTTTCATCTGTGGCTGTCGACTATAGTCGACGCTGGTACCGAAGTAGTTAATGGAACAAATAAAGCTAATCTAATACCTGTCATTCGCATAGGGTAGTGGAAGGAGTACATGAATCACCCAATGTAAAACGCTTAGAACAATGTTTGGCATTTAAGCATCCATTAAATGTTAGTGATTAGTAGTAGTAATAATAATATGATCTGCAGGGCAATGATGATTACCCAAGAATTAATTGTATTGCCTGTAGTTCCGCTAACCCTTAAAGGCAGACCCAGCCTATTAAATGCTGGTTTTACAAAGTAAATTAATTAGGGAGTAATTATTCAGTTCATAAAAAGATTCTTGTCATTCTCAAACTCCCCTGGTGCATTTAAAATAGGATTTGATCGACATAACTTCAGCACATGTACAATGTTACAGGCTTGAAGGAGAGGGCTGCCCTGGTCTGGTACAAATGGTTGCGTGTAAACTCAAACCACCATCGAGTCGGGTCCCGGCGCCTTGCCCACCTGCCCTTGCCCACCGTCTCTCCTTCCAGGGTTTGCTGGCTCCTGCCTACCCCGCTTCAGCACCATGCCCTTCATCTACTGCAACATCAACGAAGTGTGCCACTATGCCAGGCGCAACGACAAATCCTACTGGCTCTCTACCACGGCCCCCATCCCCATGATGCCCGTCGGCCAGGCCCAGATTCCCCAGTACATCAGCCGCTGCTCTGTGTGCGAGGCGCCCTCGCAGGCCGTTGCCGTGCACAGCCAGGACATCACCATCCCACAGTGCCCCCTGGGCTGGCGCAGCCTCTGGATCGGGTACTCCTTCCTCATGGTAAGGCTCCGCACTGCCCCCTCCCAGGTATAGAGGCGGGGTGGAGGGAGCTCTGGGAGGGCCCCTTGGACTGGTTCCCGGGCTCAAGGGACACTAGGGAGAAAGCACAGAGTTTGAAAGGAGGGAAAATGCTTGGTCTGGGCTTGGCTAAAGACCAGAGAGCCCTATTCTGTGTGAAAGATGGGTAGTTAGGGGCGTGGGGGGAAGACAGCAATTTGCACACGGTGGTTCAGGGTGAGAATATCGATGAATCACAGGCCAAGGCCCTACCATCTGTATGCCTGTGTCAGTTATGCCGCAACCCAGGGAAGGACAAAACACACTATGATCTGGGGAGGACAGCGAGGGAGAGGCTGTCCCCACTCAGGGCCAGGACACACTCTCCCTGGTCAGGCTGGCCATGGCACTGCCCCTTCTCCCCACCCTCCTGGACCCCTGTGGCCACTGCCATCTCCTCCCGAAAGGCTCGGATGAGAGCATGCTATCTTTTTACATTCTGGCTGGCATTTTTGCTGCCTCTCCATTTCCATGGGAAGGCAGTGGCCAGCCATGCTGTAACCCAAGGAGGCATCGAGTCCCTCCCATGATAGCTCGTGAATGCCTCAGGCCATTTCATCAGATGAAAGGTCAGGTTTAGGGCCAGAACAGCGCCCAGGGAAAACCAGTGTGGCAACCCAGGGAAGTACCCTGCCTCGCCAGAGCTTGTCTGCTGAATTGTCAGGGTGAGATGGTGACAGAGTATCTTTGAAGAATTCCCAAGGCTGCAGGTTCCCTCACATGAGTGTATCTACCTGGGAAAAGGTATTTCCTTGTTATGCTCTGTCTTTGCGCACTGGGCAGGTTATCTCAGTGTCATTCAGAATCACCTCACCTGTCATTCTGTCCTGTCCACCACCCAGACCAGGAAATGAGGAGAAAAGACCCACAAGTTTCTATAAGAAATGGCAGGAAGGCTGTGTACAAAAAAATCTCATGTGCTTTGCTCATGGACAGTTCTTAGTCCTTATTCAGAATCTCGTTACTCATACTTTACACAAAATGCTAACATACTAGAATTTTTTTTCCTGAAAATGTGTAAGGGTGAGAATTTGGACTGCCTAGTAAGGCATCTTGAAGCAATGAGACATGCCTACTAAACAGGAGAAAAGAGGGAGAAAATGATTCAGGGGAGGCCCAATCATTCTGTAAGCTACACTCCTTGGTATGGAGCTCTTGCGTAATCGCCTCACACAAAACTGACATTGACAATGACAGGACCAGCGTCATCTGCAAAGTAAAAAATGTACAACATCTGCTGTTTAGTAAAGCAGGAGCATGTGTCATGTGTTTTAGGAAGTTTTTGCTTCTGAGGGTCAAAATGAGGAAAACCTTGATGCTTCAGTTATCAGGAAAGGCCACTTGAAAGGTCACATGGAGACTGTCCTTCTCTCAAAGTTCTGCAATGTAACGGGTCCCTGTGTGCCCAACTTGGGCACATTGGCCATTGGCCATTTGCTGACTCGTGTGTGTATCAGGCCTCTTCCCCACCTCCTGTGCGGTCCCGATGATAACCCAGCTAAGGTGAAGGGAGGGTGGCGTGGAGAGACAGGGGCTGCTGCCTATGAGTACAGTGACTGGAGACTAGCAGCTCATAGCAGCCCTGAAACTGAATGCTGAGGGAGCCCTCTGAAGCGACAGCCAGGACGTTTAGGCCAATGGGACCCACTTTTACTCAGTAGGTAATGAACACTACATGTCACTCTAAAGGGTATGGCACAGATTGAAAATAAAAGTAGTTCTAATAAAGGTAACTTCAAAGTAAGAGCTAGTGACAGGTAACGCTGGGGACAGGGGGCCGTGGCGGAACCCGCGTGTAGAACATTGCATGCCCTTTCCCTTCTTAGGGTGCCATGCACAGTAGACAGAGACCTCTGAGAACTACAGTCCAGAAACCTACTGCATTCTACTTAATTTGGCCTTTGTCAGATTCATTTGGCCGTGAAAATAGGGGAGGGGGCACCTCACACACCTCTGAACTCAGTGGGACAGCAGCACTTTGGGAAACGCGGGTTGAGATGTACCATGTTTCCCCGAAAATAAGACAGGGTCTTATATTTATTTTTCCTCAAGAAGACACCCTAGGGCTTATTTTCAGGGGATGTGTTATTTTCCCCTCAAAGCCTCAGCTTGCAGCACGCACAGGATGGCCAGGACCTGACAGGGGGAGCCGACTTTGTTGGTGGGGCTGCCCGCACCTTTCCGGTCACCTCTGGGATAGTAGCTGTCACGATGGGGCAGATGAGAAGGGCTGCTCATCTTCTTTACCGCTCTGCGACGAAATGCATGGGTTGTGCAGATACGCTGCGTAGCCGCGCCCATCACTAGGTCTTATTTTCGGGGTAGGGCTTACATTGCGCAAATGCTTAGAAATCCTGCTAGGGCTTATTTTATGGGGAGGTCTTATGTTCGGGGAAACATGGTAGTCGTTTCCCATGCGTGATGGATTAGGAGGTCACTAGGGAGCTTGGAGGGGGGGCATTCTTGGCCCTGGAGGCTGCTACGAGGGAGGATGAGCAGCCCCTGCCCCTAAAACACAGCTCGTGGTATGCTGGCTGGAAGCTGGAGCCGAGCCAAGGGACCAGGGCTTCGGGGTGGAGCACGCGTGCCCTCCCGTGGCAGCAGAGCACCCATCACCTCCCCGCGCCACCCCCGGGCAGGCGCAGCTCACACACGCACCTGTCTGTTTCAGCACACTGCTGCTGGTGCCGAGGGCGGCGGCCAGTCCTTGATCTCACCTGGCTCCTGCCTAGAGGACTTCCGGGCCACTCCTTTCATCGAGTGCAGTGGTGCCCGAGGCACCTGCCATTACTTTGCCAACAAGTACAGTTTCTGGCTGACGACAGTGGAGGAGAGGCAGCAGTTTGGGGAGGAGCCTGTGTCTGAAACGCTGAAAGCCGGGCAGCTCCACACCCGGGTCAGCCGCTGCCAGGTGTGTATGAAAAGCCTGTAAGGGGCGGCACCTGCCACTCTGCCCCTCGCCCTCCCCTCCTGCCCACAACAGTCACCTCACAAGCCTGAATGGTCTGAAGAAGGAAGACCAGAGCCCTGTCAAGTTGTACATTGGAGTCTCATTTGGGCTGGACTACTGGACACTGGTCACCCAAACCCTCAGGCCCAATAGATGAGCCCACCCTGCTCACGTCTGCTGGCTCATTTCACTCGACCTGGTGCTACCATTTGATCTGGATGTTTGCATGACTATTTGTGGCTACCTCAGAAAGATTTGCTGGGTCCCTAGTTCCTCACTAGGTCAGAAAAGCTCTTGGTCAGAAAGCTCTTCAGAATGGCTAATGAGTCATTTCTTCATGGCCAGGGGTCACCACATGTTATTTAGCTTAAACCAAAACCCAGTGTTTCCACATTTAAAAAAAAAAATCTTTTACTGAACATTCATGGATGACTCAAGTCTGCAAAGGGCAAGCCCTCGCTATCCAAGGAGGCCCACTGTGTGTAGGCAGGCAACAGAACTGGAACAAGGTGCTAGCCAGTAGCCCAGAATGAGCATCGACTCCTTCCAAACTGAGCAAGACTGGGCTCCACATCGTTTAGGGAGGCTTGAGGGCCAGCAGGTGAGAGGGCCTCATTGACATCACACGGTCCTAGACAAATCACTTCCTCCTTGCGGGCACCCTCCCCAGCCAGAGACAGAGGACTTGGCCTGGTCCAAAGTAGAGCAGAGGAAGCAACAAACGTGACCAAGCCCATCAAAGGAAATGAGAGCCACAGCCCTTTTTCCTGGGCTGGGAGTAGGGGGGAGGATGGGTAGGGAGGTATGAATTTTGCTTTTGACTCCAGGAACAAAAAGGTAAATTCCATATCCTGATTTCTCTGAAGACCCTGTTTATTCCAAACGCCATCCAGATGTGTGCAATGTGGCAAAATGAAGCTGCAGTGTGTTGGTTCCTTTGCATTCTGAGGCTGTTAGAGACTTTCTGTTAAAATGGTCATCCAACTGCTCTTTCACAGGTAGCCTGTTAAACTATTTTAATATGTTTTTAAAACCTCATAAAAATTTAGCACACTCCTCTCTTGAGCAGTTAGCAGAGCTAAAGCAAGTGTAAGTTGGCCATAAAGTGCATTGTGTTCTGTTTGGGGGGATTTGTTTGAGACATTTTCTTTAATTACCAGTTCCCCAGAATGCAGCTATGTTGACATGCGGCAATTCCTTCCAGGTGATTCTGTATCCTTAAGTATTATGTAAACTGTGCCAACACAGACAAAGCATAACCAGTGTAATCTCAGTTATTATCTTCACCTCCTAACTAAGTAATAAGCACGGTGTCAGCTTTGTACATAGCAAATAAAATAAATGAAATATGAACATTTGACTCTCTTGACATTCTTTGATGAAAACTTTTCTAATGTCCATATCACAATTTATGAGTCCCCCTCAGAGCCTTGGAGATTCCTGTTGCTGCAAGTCGAGCTCTATAACAAAACACTAAGGCAGGACAAAAGTACATGATGATCAAAGTCAAAGGGCCAAAGGAGTCCCCTAATGGTCAACAACCCCCAGCCTGCTTCAAGATAAGCCTGCACTTGCTTTTATTCCCATTACATGCTAGGGTTCAAGAAAGAAGTTTTCCATATTTCTGTGGCCTCGGGATCATTTATGGATAAATCAAAAGTAGAGGAATGTTAAAGTCATTGAAATCAAATCTAAGCACATGTGCTTGCTCTCTCTATAATGTGTGTGTGCATATATTTATATATGCATAAAATATATACTCTGGAAGGATAAACAGGAAATAACATTGGAAGCTTTCAGGGATAGGAACTAACCTATGGGAGGGAGAAACATTTCACTGAATACCATTTTGCATCTTTTGAATTTTAAACCACTGGAATATATCATCTACTGGTAAAAAAAAAAGAGAAAAACATGGAATCTCAGGAAACAAGTGAATAGGTTTGGTGCTAGCTTCCGAATCCCAATTGCTGGTCTTCCTTGGGACTCAGTTAAGGATGAGAGTAGAATGAAGACAAGTTAAAAGGACAAGGAAAGGAAGATGGGAAGGTATTGTTGGGACTTGAGGCGTATCCTTACAGGAGAGTGTGGTTAGCAAAGCTAATTTGATGAATTTGTACTTTCAAACTTACTATGTTGCTAGTCCTGAAATGATCTGGAATTGTATTTGATGCACAGATTAAATGTCTAATTCACCACATGAATAATTCTTTCTACATATGGCTCTGTCAACCAAAACAGTATAATTCAAACACAATTTATTTTTAATTTCTCAAACAAAAATCAACAATTTAAGTGAGTGATTGGCAAGCTACAGCCTGCAGGCCAAATCCAGCCCTCCACCTGTTTTTGTAAATAAAGTTTTATTGGATTACAGCCATGCTCATTTGCGTGCATATTGTTGTCTATGGCTGCTTTGGCGCTTCAACAGCAGAGTTGAGTAGTTGTGACAGAGGCCGCGTGGCCTGCAAAGCCTAAAATATTTACTATCTGGCCCTTTACAGAAAAAGTCTGCTGACCCCCTGATTCAAGCGATCATGATTTGATTTAAGGACAGGGTGACATCTGACAAAAGTATCAGTAAGAATGGGGACAGTGACCCATCAAATAGTAAGGTTCCCCCAAATAGGAAGGAGATCAAGAAGTGTACATTTTACATCATTTCTTTGACAAATGTTTTGATATAAATTATAATTATTTTAAGATACATATTCAAATAATTTAACAAGAACTTTTTCCTCCCTGATTCAGTCACTTTATTATCTGAGCAAGAGAACAGACTGCTGCTTAGTATTTAGCCTAAAAGAGGTCACACCTGAAAGGGTGCAGAAGCGCAGCGTAACCATCTCTCATCTGCTGGTGCTTGAAGCAAGATGGGAGTTGCTGTCTTCCAGATTTCCAGCTCATTTCAGCAGCTGAAAACTTGCCGTAGCCACCGGGAAGCAATGGACTGCTCCTAATCTTTCTGCTCCTAGGCTCCATGATTGTTTTATTTCATTCTGGGAAAGGGTTGTTGCTGTGTGTTTTGTTTTTTTCTGAGAAATGGTGATTGGCTCAGTCATGATTGCTATTGAGTTTGTATGCTGTTGGCATATCAGGCACTTGCTGACTAGAAAAGTTTTATGTAAGAAGTTCATGTTCTTATGGTGCCAGATGGAAGACAGACTTCCAGGTTGAGTTCCCGGTATTCTATACACTCAGAATCTCAAAATCTTCCTCCAGGTCAAACTCCTCCAGTTGTTCAGTAGAGTCAATGAATTCTATCAGAATACAGAAGTGTGAAAGAAGACAAGCTTGACACATGGGTTGAAGGGGTCAATCGATAACATTAGTCAGTCATTAAAATTACACATTTTTAAATCACCTTGATAAAGAAAGGCTTGTCTGGAGGAGACTTACAGTTAGGACCACTGCCAAGTATTAGAAATTCTCTGTAATGACTCAAAATAACCAGACTTATTAAACAGGCCTAATCATAGTGATGTGGCCAAGACTCTGCAAGCCCTTTGAGGCACCTTTGAACCACCCATGGCTTCAATTTGTTATTCTGAGCAAGATCATGAAAAAAGAATTCTAAAAACAATTCTACGCATCTTGATTTTGCATAGAACTTTTGCAATGAGCTCATTTTTTTTATCATTCTTTGAAATTGGTAAATATCAGCTTATGAGAAGATTCAAATAACTAGAAGCACCATTTTTTTATCAGTCCACCTGAGTTAAAATTTTACCTTCCACAGAAAGCATGAGCCACATTCCTTCGGTCTCATAAAACAATTGCCACACATGGGTCTGCAAGCCAAAAGCCCCTGAACAACAGCTCACCTGCCCCAGTGGTTGTCACTTCTGGCTTGGCTGGAGGTACAAAGGGAGGCCAGTGTGATGGATGCTTCTGAACTAATTCAAACATCCTTAAATTCTCCTTTAGAATTTCCTGGGGAGACACAAACAGTTGTAAACATTGCAGAATCACGGCCTTTCTGTCCATTTGGCAATCTATAACCTCAAACCCTAATAGAGTGGCCTGGTGGTTGACAGGTAAAAACAAAGGCCTTATAAATACAACCATCCTCTCCTTGACCCATGCGAAGACCCAGCCGTCTTCAGTTCTAGATACTGTTTGGCCAGGAAGGAAGGACACTGGAGGGAGTATCGTATGGAGGCCAGGACTCATTGCCCACATTCCATCATGAGCCACAGGCCGGCATGGGTCTGGCTCAATTTAGGGGTGAGACGTTCCTGAAGCACTGGCTCCAAAGAAATGTCAGTTCGTTCAAAGAAATCCATTCCAAGAAAATAATGGTATATATTGGCATGGTTTCAGTTGTAGTCCAACATTTATAGTACATAGCCTAATTTAAATGGCATAGTCTTAATCAGAGAATTCTCATTCTACCTTTAAATGTGATATAAATAAGGTTTTGCTGCATTCTGAAATGTATTACCTTTACGAAATAATTCTCTATTATGCCTCAGTGAATTATTAACTGGGGTTTCAGATTCAGTCAGGGATGTTAGTGTTAATTATTTGCTCACTTGTGAAGAAAAATCTTCCCTCCTTCCACTTACAAAGGCACTGTGCCCCCGTCTCTCCCATCCTTTCCTTTCGCAAGTAGAACATCATGTCTCCTGCCACCCCATCTGGGGCTCTTTAACCTACAATTACTCCTCAACTTATGATAGGGCCACATCCCAATAAACTCCTCATAAGTTAAAAATAGCGTAAGCCGAAAACAGGCATTTTGTAGACATGATGGGATGCAAAAACATAAAACACTATCTAAAATCCACTGGCAACACAGTACCATGCTGTAGAGTATCAGTTATTTGCCCTTATGGTCGCATGGCTGACTGGGAGCTGGGGTTGTATTGTACTGTATCTTGCTAGCCCAGGAAAAGGTCAAGATTCAAAGTATGACTTCTACTGAATGTGTATCGCTTTCACATCATTGTAAAGTTGGAAAATCATAAATTGAACCATAGTAAGTCAGGAACTGCCTGTACCCCTACACCCTCCCCTCATCCTTTCAATAAGCATGTATCAGTATCTGCCATATATTTGGCATATGTTAGAGGCTGAGGATGAGGGAGGCAGATATAACGTTTGGTGAGCCAGTGAAATAATTCCCTTTTACACAGATACCAAAAAGAAAGAATAACTAACTTTACATGGATTTCTGCAAATTGTATTTCCTATAAGAGGTGGCATGCTTTATATAAGTAAGACAGCTAATAGAAGGGCAAACTCTCTAAAGCATGATGGAATGAATATATTAAGCTGTAAATGGACCACTAAACAAATAGGAAAGTAGCTTCTTTAACCATCTCAGTGTTATGAACAAAGTAAGGAAGAATTTAGGCTGAGAAATATAAAATTGGCATTTTTAGGTTAAAATAGAATATTAGCTGAATATGTCATATGACCCATAGGCTTAATGAGATGAAACATTAAGTTTCATCCCTAAGTTTCATCCCATGTCACTTACTTGACATACTCAGCATATTGCAAACAAAGCTTTTCTTCAGTTCCCCCAAAGTTATGCACAATTCCCCACATTTGATAGTTTCTTTGTTGCCTTAGCTTCTTTCTCTTGCAATAAAGTCATATCACACTAGGTTTACATTACCATGAAAAACAATCTTGAAAAGGAATCAAACTGAGTTACATTCATTTTTTAAGACTAAGAAAAACATATGGCTTTACCTTCTGAACAAGGCTACACCAGTTATCAAAGTCTTTTTCTTCTTTGCAGAAAAATCCCTTGGGGGGAAGCAAAAGAACATAATTTAGAATCGCCCTTTGTGTTGCAAGATGGCGCTGTCCACCCAGAATTAGCATGTGGGCCATTCTCTTTGGATGTGCCTTCCCAGCAGCAAAGGAGAAAGATTGGCTGGTTTCTCTCTCTCCTAACTGGTTGCCTCACTTGGGCAAACACATTTGCACTCTATCACCATCACTCTCATTCTCACTCTGACTCTTGTTCTCTGTCCCTTCCCTTTTTTCCCCCGTCCCTTTCCCTCCCTGTCCGCTTCCCCTCATGCTGTGAGATATTATATTTCAACTTGAAGACCAGTCTTCAAATTACGGGGTCAAGGCCGGGTGTGGTGGCTCACACCTGTAATCCTAGCACTCTGGGAGGCCGAGGCGGGCGGATCGCTCAAGGTCAGGAGTTTGAGACCAGCCTGAGCAAGAGCGAGACCTCATCTCTACCAAAAATAGAAAGAAATTAATTGGCCAGCTAAAACTATACAGAAAAAATTAGCCAGGCATGGTGGCGCATGACTGTAGTCCCAGCTACTCGGGAGGCTGAGGCAGGAGGATTACTTGAACCCAGGAGTGTGAGGTTGCTGTGAGCTAGGCTGATGCCACAGTACTCTAGTCAGGGCAACAGAGTGAGACTCTGTCTCCAAAAAAAAAATAATAATAATAATTACGGGGTCAATTCCATCACATTCAGTGCACAGATATGGACATCTACAAAGAATATTCAATTAAGCCAGCAAACAAAAGCCAAATAGTCCTTTTAGCTACAGGCAATACTTAATAAGGTGGCTTTGACCTTCAGGAAATTATTGGTATAAAGAGAAACATCAGTCTCCTTCCCCATCCTCAGAGCCACCTGACAGTAGTGAAAGAATGATCCACAAGTAGAGGACCCTGAGCTCTTGGTCACTGGGGCTGTGACAGATTAACTGTGAAAAGAGGATACAGACAGGCCTCAGAACCACTGGCTATTTCACAGGCAGATACCCCCTCAGGGTGTGTAGACAGAAATCACACTTCTGGGGAAAAAAATTCTACAGCTTCCTGGATTACGTGCACTGAGAAATGGATACTGTCCATCCAGAGGGTCTCATTCCTTTATCATTCCCTAGCTATGTCCCACCTTACTCCCTGTGCCTGTGTGGCAATATTCTAGGACAAGAAGGAAAAGGGAAAAAGATATTTATACTAATAATAACTAACATTTAAAGAATGCTTACAGTGTTCCAGGTCCTGTGCTAAGTGCCTTACACACATTGTACCTCATATACCCCCACAAAGAAGGAACTATTGTTTTCTTCATTTTAGAGATGGGAAGACTGGGGCTCAGAAAGGTTAAGTCAATTCTCCCCCTAAGTCCACATCTAGTAAATGGCAGAGCCGGGATTCCAACCAGAGCAGTGTGGCTCCAGGGTCCATTCCTTCCCCTCTACGCTCCACTGCCTCCCACGGGGGCAATGAGCAAACGTATTCTTGCCACCCTCCCTAGCAACCTGGATAATTCCCATGGAACCAATCTGTAACAGGATGGCGTTGTATTTCCTGGCCCACCCAACCTTCGGATACCCACCAATGCTACGGAAGGATCCAAGTTCAGGATGTTCATTCGCTGTGGGGACTGCAGGCAATGGAAAGTCTGGTCATCCACCATTCCATTCTCTTCAGTGTCGACAAAGGTCTGGGTTGTGTGAGGGTCCAAGAAGATGAGCTCATTGCCTGTTTTGAAGGAGACATGCTTAGACCTTTGAAGAACCACCGGCCCTGGCCCAGTGTTGTCCTTGGGAGGAGGCGCTCTGGTTCTCCTAACCCCTCCCTTGGTGACAATGAGAATGGGATGACAGAAAGCCTGAAGCCAGCATGAGCATGCTTGAAGGAAGCCACGTGCACCCAAATCTAATCATTCAACAAGAAGACGAGCCCTAGCATTCACATCTCCTCGAGTCCAAGTCCAAAAATGGGAAGTGACAGGTTTGAGAAAAGGTGGGAATGAGAGACCACAGATGGCACGGCAGGCTCTGTGAGCAGCAGTAGCAAAGAGGCGGTAGGTAGAGTCACCAGGCCATGGGCCCAGGTGCCAATGGGGAACTTTCTGCCTCTTTCAACATTGGAAAGCATCTCACTGTAGACCATTGGTTCTCAGACCTACGCTCAGAGAGCACCTCTGGTAGGGGAAAAGGCCTTGGCCTCCAAAAGAAATGCTACCCAGACAGAATGGCAATGCTAACTCTGTTATGGACGAGATCCCAATGACCTGACTTCTTGTCCTTATTAGCTAGCAAGTTAGTAATTCTTAGCAACTTTAGTCAATGCCTGTCAGAAAGCACTGCCTTTGTCACATTAACATCAGTCCAGATACACCTCACTGGGAAAACTCACTTTGAAATGATTGACCTTTACACATGACACAAGCCATACTTCATTAAATTGAAAAAGCCTGGCCCAAAAATGGTGTGGGAGGAGTTGGGGATAATAAAATTTCTACTTTGAGCTCATATATGAAGGGCTGAGAGTCTCTCCTCAGCCACATGCCAAGTAGGCAAAAGTACCTAAGGGTGTAACCTAACCTCACTGTCCAGGCCTGAAGGCCATCTGGGTCTCTGCGTCCTCGACTGTGTCAGATGACCAAAGAGAGAACTACCTGCGGCAGGAGATTGGGGTAGAAGGTGTGCCCCAGACACCCTCTCTGAAATGGCATCCAGGATTGTGTTGGGTACATCTATATGTTTCTGTTGGCAACGACTGTGTTTCTGATGTCTCATGAAAAGTTGAACTTTTCTCTATCATAAACCAAGGACAAACCACTTAATTCACTGTCTTAATTTTCTTAGTTTTAAATTGGGGTCTTTGGGCCTGTTCTAGTTACTTCACAGGGTATTATAAGAACCAGAAGATTTGACCTCTGTGGAATGCTTAAAACACAATATAAATACAAGGTGGTTAGAGAATTATCTGACTGCAAATCGAAAGTGTTTACCTACAAATGTATGTGTAAGAGCATATAGAAATCAGTGCCCCCATATGACTTGCTTTATGAAAGTCAAGACAGATATTCCCCTAGATCACAGGTGGGTGAGATCAGTGATGTCAAAAAAGCCTCAGGTCACTCTAAAGAATAACAATCAAGATATTTTGAAGGAAGCCCACCTAAGGCTATAGAGAGGTAAGAGGAAAAGGGAGTTGTGGACCAGAAAACAGAAAGCCAAAGTAGGGTTAGAACCGAGCCATCTGCCAGAGTGTGAGTTAAGGTGCTGGGAATAATAACGTTTTCTCTGACTTTGGCCAGGGGGCTGTGTGTGTCTGTTTGTCTGGGGGTGGGGGGGCACGCGTGAGCATGCTGAGTGGAGCTTTTCGGGCTGCTCTGCTTCTGAGAGTATTTATAGGAGATATAGTGGAAAGTGTAAAAAATCCTAGAAATGATGCGGAGACTAAACAAAGGTCTCTAATGAGGCCTGGGGAAAAGAGGCAGGGAACCAATATCTCCTTCTTTCTAAGCAGGCAAAATCTGATGTCCAGATTCTCATCCTGGCCATATCCTCCTACACCTAGAGCTTCTCCCCACTTCCCACTGGGCAGGAGGGCCCAAATTATGATCGAATCCTGGATGCACTACTGTCTAGCTGAGTGACTTTGAGCAAATACCTTCTCTTAATCTTAGTTTCACTACATGTGAAGTGGAAATAGCAGTCTCTACCTCACAGGGGTGTTGTGCTAATATACATATATATGGAGAGAGAGAGAGAGAGAGAGAGAGAGAGAAAGAAAGTAAGTATATTGCTGAGTCCCTGGCACAGGACAGCTGTTCAGAAAATGGCAATTCTCATCCCTTCCTCCTTTCAGACATTCTGCCAATCTGGACCACCCAGCCACATACAGTAAGGGGGTGAGTCACAAAAGGGGAGTTAGAGGGACTTGGGGGCCTCAAGTGAAGTTTGCACAAAGGATCTATAAAAGTTAACAGGCAAATGGGTACTATGTGAACCTCTGTCTTGCGCTATTAAAGAATGGAGGATTGCCCAAACCTCTTTAATGAGTAGTCAAACTTTGCAGAAGTTACCCTGACCCAGTGGCCTCAGGAAACAGGAGGGCTATGCCACCTTGGTGAATTCCCTCTAGGTAACTTGGAATAGAGAGGCCATGGCACCCAGGAATCACATACACTATTCACTGAGATGTCTCCGAAATTATTTTCCAACCTGTTTCAAAGTTGTCCTCAAACCCTGTTATGGACTGAATGTTTGTGTCCCCCCTCAAAATTCATAGCTGAAATCCTAACCCCAATGTGATGCTATTAGGAGGTGGCCTTTGGGAGGTAATTAAGTCATGAGGGTGGAACCCTCATGCATGGGATTAGTGCCCTTATAAAAGAGACCTCAGAAAGCTCCCTGACCTCTTCTGCCCTGTAAGAACACAGCAATAAACAGCCATCTATGAACCAGGAAGCGGACCCTTACCAGACACCGAATCTGCCAGTGCCTTGATCTTGGACTTCCAGCCTCCAGAATGGTGAGAAATCAATTTCTGTTGTTCATAAGCCACGCAGTCTATAGTATTCCGTTATAGCAGCCCGTGTGGACCGAGTCAAGCACAAACCATAGGAAATCTATTTTTGGCAACATTTTCTTTGAACCCCAAAACTTAGAGGGCATCTGAATATACATAACTCCACATATTGGGTTTTTCACTTAGAAAAATAAAAGCTGCTACAGACGCCACGTTTTCTATGAAGCTGTAGTTCTTACTTTCGACCAATAGATGGCAGCATCAGAGAGCGCAGAGGGGGCTGTGCAGACCTGCCCCAGCCTCAAAAGAGGAAGAAAGAGGTGTTGGGGTCAGGCGAGGTGGAGCTACCTTTCACTGAGTGTGTACTATATGCCTGGCTGGTTGCTGAACGCCTTGCTGTGAGATGACAACACAGTGAGTCAGGCGCTAGCCCTATTTGACATAACAGGAACCTGAGACTGAAAGTTGATATCCTTTTCCTGCAGTCACACAGCTAGCAAGTGGAGGACTGGCATGCAGTCAGGTGTGTCTGCTTCCATCCCACCTCACCTCCCTGAATGTCCCAGGAGGAGATGGGGTGGGGAGGGTGACCAAGGCCATCTCCACCCTGTCCTCTGCACATCCCCTCATGCCATTCCCTCATAACCGCTCTAGCTCTCCCTTGCCTGCTGGCCAATCTAAGCTCATGCCTTGCTAAAGGTCCAGTCTCAGACCACTCCACTCCTGCAAGAGGTTTCCTGTACCAAATTTCCCTGGATGCATCACTCGCTAACTCATGCTCTTCAGCACTAACCAGGTGTCTAGGCCCTTAGTCCTCAGAGCATGGTCTGTGGATCAGCAGGGCGGCGCCACCTAATTAGAGATGCAGAATCTCTGGCCCTAACCCAGACCTGCTGAATCTGCATTCAGACAGGCTCGCAAAGTCATTCGTGTGCACGCTGAAGTTTGAGAAGTGTTGGGTTAGCTTGCCTTGGGTGCCAAGGGCCTTAAATGTCTGTGGTCTCAGCTAGTGAGAAAGGCGGCTGGGTTTCCGGGGTTGCCAATCTATGTAGGGACTGTCGGGCTGCTCGGTAGGGTCCACGTTAGGAGGTTAGTGGTTTTAAGGCTTAGCCCCCATTATCGGGAAAGGGACACTTCTGTGTTTGCCTCCTCTGATCTGAACAATGAGCTAGCAGGCCCAGCTGCGAGGGCCTGGGAAGCCAGAGGACGGCTCCCAGCCTGACTGCTTGAACCCCAATAAGGGGGCGGATTGGCAAAGGCAAAGGAATGAAACCCCGCTGCTCTGGGCCCCACAGGCAGGAGAGAGAGATGTGCTGGGGCAATGCTGCGACCTTGGGGCTGTCTAGTGGGAAAGCAGTGGAAACATCTTATCGAGAGGCGAGGAGGTGGAGGCACTGAAAGGGGACCTGCTTTCCATCAGGCACGTGGAAGTGTTATTCTCCGTAAATCAGGCCAGACACGGAAGGAGCTGAGCAGAGGCTGCAGCATCCCTGGGCTAGACAGGGGCCCGCTAACCGGAATTGCCTGGTCTCCCGTGCAGACCTTCTCCCGACCCCCTCCCCTAGCCCATGATGACTTACTTGTGATTCCTCCTTTCTTACCTAAGAATCCTATGAAATAATAGGCGTTATTTGGTTTTCCTCCTAATGCCCCTAAAGACTGTGGCATCTTAAAACACTCCTGGAGGGAAAGAGAGTGCAAGATTCTCAACTCACTTGTAGACTGCTGCTCACGGATCTCTGTGCTGACATGGCGGTGTGATGGGCGGGCCGCAATGGGCTCGGGAAAAGGAGCGACTTACTTTGAAGGCGTCAACATAGACAGGATTGATTTGGTTTATGCCCAGGCGAAGGGGGACGATGAGAAGCAGGGGTTTCCAGGCTGGGCAGTAGGCAGAGGTGCCCTTACTCTGGTTTGAAGCAGTCAGAGAATCAAGGGGGCTTTCACCAGCTGTGTCTGCACTGAAGGGAAGGACACAGCACATTTTTTCTAGAAACAGAAGAAAGTTGGGTAAGTAAGAGGTGTCCAGCCTTAGAAGATACTTCAAAAGCAAAACTAAGGGTGATCTCACGTCCCCCTGCCCTGCCTAGAAGGTCCTTCCCTCTGCCGCCAAGGCCCAGCTGGCCCTCCCTCCCACAGGAAATGCGGGCCATTCCTCTGCCCTCGTGTCCTTCTTTCTGGCCACTGAGCACTTGATTCATTCCCAACAGGGGTTCTGCTTCACTGAAAGAGTCTCATTTCTCAACTGGTCTTCAAGGGCCTTTGAGACAGGGACTATATCTTTAGGTTGCGCTAACTTCCTAGTGAACAGAGCTCAGGCCTGGACAGGCTGGGCCTCCACGAAAGATCTGTTGGTGCTTTAACAGATTATACACACTTCGGGCTTCCTGCAGGGAATGCATGTAGTACTTCACTGAAGGGCAGCAAAGACCTTCTAGTGGTTTTCTCCCTTTCAGAAAGCTGAGAGGGAAGAGAATCAGAGCCCAGAGCTCCCCGAAGATCCCCTGCCCCGGTGGGGAAGGCCAGAGAGACTCTCCTTAGCCCCATATTTCTGAATGGTGAGGAAGAAACTCGTTACCCACCAACCAGGAAGGCAAATGGGCTGGGGACTCACTGATATCTTCAATGACCACTGTGTTATCCATTGAAACATAAACAGCCAAGGAATTCCATTCGTCAAATAAAGCAAGTTTTCTGCAAAGCAACATAGAATGAAGTCACAACAGGAGAAGATGGAAGTATCAGCAGGAAGCAGTACAGTTTATACCCGGTGTTCCTAAAGTCACCAGACACTGAGCCACAGAGAAGCTGGTGTTCAGGACAGCTCTGTCTCCTTTGCCAGAGCTCTGAGATATTCCATGCCTAGGGACCCTGAGCGTGCCACAGAGTCACTGTATCAGAACTTCAAATAGAAGGCTCTGTTTTACAACCTGGAAAAGTCTACCTCACAAAAGTGACAGTACTCCTGGGCAAAAAAGAAAAGTTACCTATGTGTCTGCTTCCAAAATCCCAAGAGATTTGTTTTCGTACATAAAAGACATTCTGACTTACTGCTTTTTGTTTGTTTGGATAAAGGAAACTGTCTATATATATATATATATATATATATATATATATTTGTTTGGGATCATAGGTAATATGGAGAATGAGTCCCAAGAAAACCCAAAGAGAGAGAGAGAGGGAGAGAGAATCTCTTCTACCACTTCCCAGCTGTACTGAGAATGCCCCTCAAGTAGACTTAGACCTCACATTGACTTGGGTACCAAGCCTTTCTGATTAGCAGCTGAAGAGGGCCAGTAGGCTGAATTGCAGGACTTCAGGGGAGATTAAAAAGAAAACCCTTCTAAAAGAGAGATTATCTGAGGTCTAAGTAACATACCTATTTCTTCCTTCCTTTTTCTCCCCTTACCAGTTGGAGAGAAGACCTGTTTAGCCTGGCTACTTCTGGGCTATGTGGGCAAAGCCCAGTCCCACTGGGCAAAAGAAAAAAACATTCTCTCTACCAAAGTAGTTCCCAGGAAGAGGTTAAGTACTATTGCACTTTTATTTTATTCACTTTAATGTATTATCTTTCCCCAGAATAATAATAATACACTGTTGTTAGTGATAACAATGATGATGAATCAGAACCTACTCGAATTCTCTTTAAAAATGTATGTTTCCACTTTGTTGTTGGCAACCTCAAAATTGAGAAGAAAGCAGCACATTCTGAGGGATGTCATTTAAAAACCAACCATTTCAAGCCGAGTTTTGGGCTCAGCACAGCCATTCTGATCCTTCACACTTTCTAGCCTGGGTTCCTACAGCAGTCCCCAAAATACTGCCAGATAGATCCTCACTCGGCAGAGTCAAGGATGCGCGAGGCATTCTGACTAAGGTGAGAAAGTGGTCTCAGGGAGGCTGCACTGTTAGCAAGGAGTAAAGCCAAGGTAGAGGTTTTCCTTGGGTCCCCAGTAAATTCAGACTGCTCTCCTCGCATGCACATCCAGAAAGCATTCCAGTCCATGGAAGATGGCTAACAATTGAAACAGGGCCCCACGGGTGCTTCGCATGGAGCAAGTCCCACCAGAATGCCCAAGAACTGAAGTACACTATACCAAAGGAGGACATATGGTTCAATCTTCTGATCCCTAAATCTGTCACCAGATTCTGACTGCCATTTTCATTTATTCATCGAGCATTTATTGAGCACTGAGTGCTTCTGCATGCCAGGCAGTTTTCTGTGCTGGTGTTACAAAGTGAACAAGACAGATACAATCTCTGTGCTCATGGGGTTTTCATTTGGTGATAGGTTGTCAGGAAGGAGAGTGACAACAGGAGAGGCAGCCTGCAGGGGTAACTACTAATGCCACTCACCCTATTCACTTCTAAAAGTTTGTCCTGGCCTCTCTACTTCACCTCTTGCAGTGGGAGGTAAATTCTGGAATTTAACAGGACAACTGCAAAAGTACCATATTGGGGCACCCTGTGTCTGCTAAGAGATGACAAACTGATTCCAAAACTCCCTTGGGGTTTGTCTCCTCCAATAGGTGGTGAGTTCCTTAAAGCAAGGCTGTGTGTCTGGTTTATTTCTGTAGACCATGCACTTAGCACAGTAAAGTCACCCAGTAAATGCTGAATGAATTCACAGGGATTTTTTTAGTACTATGAAATCCTTTGGGAATCCAGTGGGAGTCCAGTTCTTGCTTAGGCTGCCTCAGCCTCCACCACTTACTATGAACCTTTTGGCTTCAAAGGGACCTCAGGCTAATGGCTCCCTGGCACATATGAGATACTGAACGAGTCCTGGGGTACAACCACATATACTGATATCAATGAATACAACTCTGGTATACAAAGGTACATGTTCACATTTCTACATTTCAAAGAGCTGTCTGAGCAAAATGGTACAGATGTTTGATGGCTTAGTGGGAGGGAAAGCTTAGTGGGATTGCGAGAATACCTAGTTTGATGGGAGGTTTAGTTGGCTAAGGAGAGAAGCATAAAAGATAGTAGAATGAGGCAGATGTCAGACTCTTTTACTTACTTTAACACCTGTGCAACTGTATTTGGTCCAAACCATTCGCCAATTGATTTCCCTTCTCCTACACCCATTTGTGCTGTTTTTATGTGGAAAAAATTAACACGTTAGCAAAAGATCTTCTAACAAACCACAAACTCCTAATTTTTGGCATAAATAATTACGCAGATGGACAATTTAGTGGAGCCACAGATAAGGTGAGGGAAAAGAAGGATCAGGAATAGGTATTGCCTTTAAACTATCGATTTGTGACCTTACCCATTTGATGGATAGAGTAGCAACAATCTTTTCTATCTAAGAAGCATTGTAGGATCCGCTGGTATTCTTTGGGTTGTTCTTTTTGTTTCTCCCAGTTCCAGTCTTTGTAGGGGGAAAAAATGGGTTAAAATCATTTTTGCAACAGTTTATTACCTCTCTACACTTTTATTGTAACTGCCAAGTTAGAAGGAAAACAAAGGAGCTACATCTAGAAGGCGGGAATGATCAAGTCAGAACATTCCTAAGTATCTTTCATCCTGATGACAAAGACATCTGGAAACTGATTACTTTCAAAGACGCAGTGGGTACAAAGTAAAAGCAAAACAAGAAGGTTAACCAAGGAATTGACTTATCCTAAGGGCTGGAGCTAGATAAATGCCGCTACGTAAAAACAGTGTCACCAAGGCCTTTCTGGCCAGCAATTGGTAAACAGAAGGTCACCACAAAGCCCGATAGTATATCTGTATATAACCCAGACGTCACAATGTCTCATCTCCACACGGACAGCAACGGCTTTTGTCCTTGTATTTTGGCAGCGTTGCCAAAAGGTCTCAGGAGAGGAAGTGCTGCTCTGACATACAACAGTGCACAGCGGAATATACACAATTCACAACTAAGGAAGCTTAAAAAATTTGCATGCTGTCTTTTCTTACACCACCTTTTTAAAAGTCCACACTTGAGCTTTGGTAGAACAAATACCTTTGCTATCAAGGTGTTCAAGGTTTCCTTAAGACCAAAACCAAAATAACTACATTTATAGGGATCTTATCTGTGCCTTAGGCACAGCCTCCTCAAATCCTACAACTTATTGAGGACAACTGCAAAAACTCTAATCACCACTGTGGATGGGATGCACCACTCCAATCCTCTGACCTCTAAGAACTCTGTCTAATGGGACAGATTTCTGAGGTTTATTAATAATTTGTTGCCAAGACTCTCTCTCCTGAGGTTTTCGAGAGAGTTTGAATTAACGACTGAAATGTACTTGAAGCCAAAGGCCATTATCTCCAGAATCTTCAATTTTCTTTAGCTTCTAGTATTTCTGAAACCAAAGTTTTAAACTTCAGATCCAGCACAGCCTTCACAAGGTGAACCACGCCCAACTTTTTTCATTAGCTACCAAATTGTCCAAGTCTGGGGAAATCCTGATTAGCTGGCTGCTAAGTCCCACTAAATATTTACTGATGATACTGCTAAGTGAACACCCCACTTCATTTTTAAAATAGCTGAATAGGAAATGATCCAAAAAACTTCTTTACAAAATTACATCTTCTAATTCATCTTAGCTATAAGATCTCTTTCCAAATTCTTCCTGCTACGTGCTTTCATATTGAAACAAATGAGACTGCTGACTGATGGGTGGTTTTTCCAGTTCATTCCCCACTTCCAGAACTCACTTTCAGAATAATCATCTTGGAGTATTTTATAAATGAGAAAAAGTTAAATAGTAAGAATGGTTCTGCACCAAGAAGCATATGTGTTATAGAGAACTCACTGGACACAGAGTCAGAAGATCTGTATTCTATTCTCAAATCTTTGCTTTCTTGCTGTTTGACCCTGGGCAAATCATGCCACTTCCCTGAGCTTCAGTTTCCTCATCTGTAAAGCAGAAATTATGATACTACCAGGGGAAGCAGGCACAAGATATCCTAAACCCTAAAGAGAAGGCAATAAGCCCTAAAACCTCCCCAGACTCTTCCTCAATCCTCTCTGGAAGCTGCAGCAGGATCTGTGAGTTTACACAGTGAGGAAAGGACAGTGATGCTTCCATACCTCTGAATCGCAGTAACAGCCCATGGGTTGAGCAGCCCAATCTCATCCAAAGAGTCCTTTCACTCTCTCATCTCCAAGTCTAACTACACTTTCACCCAAGTGCCTGAACTGGCATCCAGCCAAGGTCATCCTTCAGATGCCCACAGGGAAGCATGCGCGTGTCTCAAGAAAGCAAGACTCAAGACTTCCAGCAACCATTACAGGAAAGTCCTTGATTAATGAAGGGCACCCCCGAGGAAGCTAATTTAAAGATTCCTTCATCATCAGCTGGACATCCTTAGTGAGCCAAAACCAAAATAGTGCCAGCTCCCTCATTAGGCACTTCCTTTAGGTCACTTATATCCTTCGCCAGGCAGATATTTATTTTAAATGAGGTCAAGAAACAGACTTACCACCACACCCTTCTTCCTGCTGCCTTTGTTATCTGGCATTTTTTAAGGACTCACTCAAACAATAGCAAAGATGGAAACTCCAAATGACACACCTGCCTCAATGTTCAGTTCTGTCCCAGGAAAATAACTCTCTGACTTGGTGAGTCACAAGGAAATACCGGCTGTTTCCTTCCTATGAGGAGCTTTGTCGACTTAGCCCTATCACTTGAGCTTGCAGAGAGCATTTTAGGACCTGCAGCATTGTCACTGAGCATTCCTAAACCTCAGCATCAATGCCAAAACAACAGCAGCAAGTGATACTGCAGAGGTCTCTGAAGCAGTTTACAGAACAAATATAACTCACCCCTTCCCAAGTGTCTACAGATAAGGGCTTGAGCCAGCATCATCTGTCCGCAGCGTAGCATACATCCCCAGCCAGCATCTGATGAAGGGCCCGTTCCCCCTGTTGGCAAAATGGATGGGAATGAATATAGGTTCTTTGAATCGCCTCTTCCTGAAACATTACCATATATGGGACTCATGCAAGAGGGGCAAACATGCATCCTCTGAAAATGCAGGCAAGAGATATAGCCAAAGATCAAACAGAATTTGGGTGTAGGATTGGAAATTGCAAAGTTAGTGCTGAGTCAACAAAAACAGGTTCTACACCTAAAAACAAAACAAGCGAATGAATTAAACCTGCCCCTTAGGTTTTCTGCTTGCAGACTTCTAGGTATGCATGCAATTTTGGTAGATGACTGGCATGTATGAATACCAACACTTAGTCCATTCCATGTCATCATCTGCCGGACCAAACCTTGTCTTGCACAGCTCACTTGCACGGCCCTGAAATTCTCAGGGAAGCCAATCTTACCGTAGTTAAAGAACAAATACTACCAAAGGTAGTTGCTGTCTAGAAAAAAGGACTCACGCCTGTAATCCTAGCACTCTGGGAGGCCAAGGCGGGAGGATCACTTGA